>JAKLLW010000612.1:0-28368 GCA_022814695.1 Neocatenulostroma microsporum
ACGTAAGTATTAATTATACTAGCTATAGTAAAGCGTTTATATCGAACTAACTATCTAATCTCTCTATATAGACTATAGCTACTATATTATCTATCTAAAGTAAATAAGGTAGTATATATATATATTATAATAGTTATAGTATCTATAACTTACGGCTTATCTATAGATACTACTACTATTATTAGGTCTAGCTAGACTAAAGTATATAATAATAGTAGTAGTATCGTATCTACTAGACTATATATTAATACCGTAACTATTAGATATTCTAGTACTCTTATAATAGCCGAAAACTACGTAAGTATCGTACTATTTAGAAAAACCGAACTAGGCTAAGTAGTATAGCTTAGTAAACAAGCCGCTTAGAGGTATAGAATTTTATCGAGCTAGTCGAGTAACTAAGCTAGCCTTACTACTCGTATAGCTTAGTACGAATCGCGATATAAGATTTACTAACGTTATTACTATATTTAGTAATATAGCGCTAGTTATAATACTACTATTATTATCTTTATTATTACTACTAATACTAAAGTTACTAAAGAACGGCTTATTCTTATTATTATTATTTACTATATTAGTAGTAGTATTAGTCTTAGCTTACTAGGCTATAGTAAGATAGTAGAGAGAGAAGTATATAGCTTTAGTAGTAGTAGCGTTAATACTATACTTATATTAGTAACTAAATTCTATTATAAAGTAATACTTACTTATTAGAAAGGAATAAGTTAAACTAAGTAAGTAGATAAGATATATAATTAGTTAGATATCTAGTTACTATATCTCCTTTTATAAGATAAACTATTAATTATAGCGCTATAAATAAGTTAACTAGTAAGATAGTCTATCTCTAACTTATACTCTTAGATAAAGAACTCTATAAAGTAAAGTATAGCTAAATTAGCTAGATTAGCTAAGTTAGTATAGTCTATTAATAGTATTAGATAGTATATTAATATTAGAGTACGAAAGATAGCTTAGTTATAAGATTATTAATTAAGAGTAAGTAAAGAGCTTTAATATTTATAGATACGAAAAATATTAAATATAGATTTCTTAGTAATTCCTATTTACCTTAGAAATAACGAGAAGTTATATACTTCTAGATTAATCGCGTAAAGGTAAGTAAGTACTCTTAACTATATAGAGGTAAGCGAGCTAACGAAGAAGAGAAGTAAGTACCGAGTCTTTATAGGAGCGTAGCTAGAACTTGTCTCTTTATATTACGTAATAAACGAAGACAATATACGATACTCGAGCGCGCGAGATACTGCCTCTAAAAAGATAGTATTCTTTTATTTATATTTTAATATAGTAAAGCGCGATAAAGGAGTAAGCGGAGTATTCGATTACTATTCTAAGATACTAGAGTAAGTAGAGCGTTCGATTACTATTCTAGAATACTAGATTATTATAGAGATATTAATCTAGAAGGTCCTACTAAAAAATCTATATTTAATATTTCTTATATCTATAAATATTAAGACTCTAAGTAAAGGCTATAAAGTAAACTTAAGATTCTTATAGTCTAGTATCTAATACCTTATAATAGTAGCGCTTTAATAATAAGTTTTATATTTACTTCTAATAAGTACTTACCTCTTTAGTATAGAATATTATACTTATTCTTAAGACTAGTATTATTATAGAGTACTTACTATTAATTATAGTATATAAAATACTATAAAATACTACTTCTTATTATATACTATTAGTATACTATTAGTTATAATATTATAATTTCTATTTTAAAGTCTTAGACTCTATCTATAAAGTAAGCTACTCTATAGATAATAATAGTAATATATAAAGTAAAATCTAAGGACTTATAGTTATAAGAGGTATAGTTACGTTCCTTTAAATATATACTTAAGCGCCGCTCTTAACGTATTCCCTAGTTTCCTCGACTCGACTCTCTAATAACAACGATCTAGCTTTCGAAATGCCGATACTATCCCGAAGCATAGACACGCGGTATAAAGGCGTAGCTACGCCGGAACAGACGAGAACGGCTTCTTGCGGCGTACTAGTCGTCGCTCGCGTTCGGGGCAACGCTTTTGCAAGCTGCTTCGTCTCTTCAAGCAGTCTTCCCTAGTAGCTCACCTGTTATAATGCTGCATTGGGCTTTTCGCTACAAGCCTTCCGCTGCGAGAACCGAGCAGGGCCTGGAAAACGATGGGATGCGAAAGGACTGGATCGGGTCTTGTGATTGTGGCTGCAGTCGCCGTGCATGGTGGCTGGCTTCGCCCACCTTCTCCTCGCCGCTAGGATGCGACACTAGCCAGTACACAAAATCTTCATGTCTTGCTCTCATGCTCAGCACTGGGAAATCATCGCTTTCAATCAGCTCCGCGGGACCTGCTGCCAGTGACATTGTTCATTACTTCAGTCGTACTTCTATGATATCCAGACTTACACCGCCGTATCTTTGGCGATGTCCGGTTTCGGGGAAGCCGTGGCTATCACTGGCATAATCGCTTCTGTCATCACCATTATCGATGCCGCAAAGCAGGCGTACGACACGGCCCACGACACGAGTGGACTCCCTAAGGCTTTCCGTGTTGTGAACGAGCGCCTCCCGATCTTCAAGAGGACATTGGAGGAGGTGAAGAGTGCATACGCCCAGACTCGTGACGAGGAAGCCATTGGAAAGATCTTGCATACATGCGAGGAGAATGCAGAGGGTCTACGGGATATCTTCCAGAAAGTCTGCGTTGCCGATGGACGCCCTCATATGGACAGGTACTGGGGTGCTGTCAGAGCTCTGAAACCTGGACGAGCGGATCGGGTCGAAACCTTGGGGATGACAATCGCTCAAAACCTCCAACTCCTAGCAGACTTCCACATCTTTCAGAACCTGACGACAAGATCCGAACTCAAGCGAGCGAGCGATGACCTGTCCGCTGTCGAGCCTTCGCTTCCCGACTTAGCGAGTGGAATGACCATTAATTCCACTGGGCCCGGCGCAAACTTCGCCACAGATCGTGCGACGCAGAAGAACATCCAGAACTTCGGTTCGGGACAGTCAGCAGACACTATGAACTTCACAACATCAGGTACGAGATGAAGTAGGGACGTCGCGATGTGCGTGTAGGTATACCAACATGTATGTCAAGGGCCTCAGGGCAATACAAGCTATCAAGGCTCGAGCTACACTTCGGGCATATTGAGTGTACACAATCACACCTACCCCGGTCAGTAATTTCAGCATGGTTTGATGCTTGCCGTTATCTGCTAGCCGGCGAAAGCCTTCCTCTCATGCGTGAAAATCAGTCTCTGTCTCTGACCAGTCATCGTGTAGGCTTTGACTTTCCGTCCTCAGATGATCCCCCACGTCCATATCACTGCGTGCCAGATAACCTCCGAGTGAGAACGTATATCCCCAGAAATGGACAAATGAGACGCTTGGAGCGGGAGATGAGTGAGTGGGACGGCACAGAGGATACTGCGCACGCTGTCGCGATAGTTGGCATGGCAGGGTCTGGCAAAACTCAGCTAGCTTTGCAATATGTCAAAGAGCATGGCTCGGAATATCAGACGTTCTTTGGGTGGATATGAGAACAACCGACTCCATGAAACGGGATTACGACACCTTCTGTGAGGAGCTGCGGTTCGGGATACCTCTGCCAACGCCACAGCTCGTACACCCACCCGATGCCCGTACCGTGAAGAAAGTCCTCAACTGGTTGAAAGGGCGGCCTGACGATCAGAGGTGGCTCGTCATCCTGGACAACGTCGATCAGACCCAGAGTGTCCTCAATGAGACCATGCCCATGGGAAGCGCGGGATCTATCATCATCACCGGCCAAGATAGGTATATAACATCGCTCCCAGCTGTTGGTGATCGCGTGGTGCATATGTTGGAAATGACAGAAGATGAAGCTGTCAGTTTGTTCCACGAAGCAGCATGTCCGGAGCTGCGCGAGGTGCCGGCGGAGCTACAAGAGCGGTTCCATAGCCTTGCTCGTCAATTGGGATGGCACCCACTAGCGGTACACCTCGCTGGAGCCACTGTGCGAGTTGGTCTCAAAAGTCCGAAAAGCGAGGATATCTCCAACGCAATTGACATATACATGTCAGATTTCGCGATAAACAGCGAGCGTGTGCTGAACGCCCAAGGACTGGCAAGCATGGTTTCTGCATACGGTCAAAATGCCTGGACCGCGTGGGAAACCGCTTTTCGAAGAATTGGGCGAACACCGGACACGGTAGAGCCCACCACCTTGTTGAGGTTTCTGGCATACCTCCAGCCGGGAACAGAGCTGTACAAGGTTTTTGAGCGAGCCCATCCTGGTAGAGACTCTCAAAGGCACATGCCATACTGGATCAAGAAGATGCTAATCACGAGCAGTGTTGAAGGTGACGGACAACAATGGGATAGCTCTAATTATCGAGATGCCGTTCGCCTGCTCTGGCGGTACGGTCTTGTGAGCTCTACCGACGAGACCTCTTTCAAAGAGGAGCTGAGAATGCATGGATTACTTCGGAGGCGTGCAAAGAGCGATTGGAGCTTAGAAGAATATATGCATGATTACGAGATCCTTATCAACATGGCGTTGCACGCAGCTGACCAGGACGGCCGATGGCAAGACAAGCTCAAGGCATCGAATGAACTGGTCGATCTGTACATGGCAGGAGAACGGTGGGACTTGGCCTTCCTTACTCTGGACAACATGCAAAAGGGGAGTAAACTTGAACGTACGGATCCACGCACTATGGATGCCCTGTACAAGCTCGCCGACTTGCTAGGGAAGCAAAGCAGGCACGATGAGGCTGGAGCCTTGCTGTACGAGTTTGTCATATCCAGTAACACAGACCGTCAAGCGCTGCTCGATGAGATGCCCGACTCATTGGCAGCACTAGTACACGCATATGTCGAAGGAGCGTTCTTAAAGCTCGATGTCTCTATCGAAGAGTCCTATTTCCTGACTGAGTTCATGCACGCCCACGAGGGTCCGACCGAGGTTGGGAATACGCCAGCGATGCACTCCGTTGTAGACACCTTCGCCTCTAACTTGAGCAGATGCTTTAAAGAGATTGGTCCAGAGTCTACCGACCCAGCAAAGGAGCTTGAGACTTACATCCGTCCGCTTGCTGCCGAGTGGGTCGATTCTGACCGGAAGCAGACCATGCTGCATATGGTGGCAGCACTGGGTGTGAGGCCTCTAGTTGAGAAATGTGTTGAACAGGGTTTCAAGGTCGCTGCCAGTGACAAGTTCGGAAAGACACCATTACATTACGCAGCGGAGGGGGGTTTCGTTAAGACTGTCGACATTCTCCTTCGCGCGGGAGCTGATGTTCGAGCAAAGGATGCCAACGGGAAGACGCCGCTTGAGCTAGCCCATATTGAGGGAGTGCATTGGGACACCTGGCATAGCCGAGAAAAGGAACTCCGAGAAGAAGACCGCGATCGGTGGGAAAAAGCTTACCATACCGACCGCCGCCAATGGCAGAAGACTTACATGATTGACCCACACGTGCCGTCTTGGTGGGAGATGCACCATCGCGAGTGCGGACAGGATTACGGTGACTACCGCCGCGAGTGGGACGACGGTCCCCGGTGTCGCTGGTATGGACAAGACCCCCGCGAGTGGGAGGAGGACGTGTCTCATTGGCACGGGATGTACCGCCGCAAATGGGACCAAGATGACCTTGAACGCCGCCTCGATTGGGAGGAGCGATACAGGTCTGGCGGGCATGCGCCTCCCTGGTATGAAATGCACCGCAATCCGAATCTTTTTCCCCGGCGGTATCACCCAACAGCTTGGAGTGCGCTCGACATAAAGTACCTCCAATGCTTGCGCCTAGAAAACTTTTGCGGTGACCACATTGACGTCAAGCAGACCATAAGAGATCTTGCGGATCCCAAACCACCCACAGACCCGTCAGTGGTCCGCATCACGCAGGCGAGCGACACCGAAGACCCATCGAGCATTCAGCCAGTACGATCTAGAGATGCAATGGGTCGAAGAGACGTCTCTTCCGACAGTCGCCACAGCAAAGGGGCACCGCTGGACAGAGTCAAAAAGTCAATCAGGCGTTCAATATCCAAGTTGGAACTGTTGGGTCAGAATGTTTGGAGAAGTCGCTCGTCCGAGAGACAAGGATAAGACAGTCAAGGGCCGTGGTTTAGCGCTTTTGATGTGTCGCAATGTGATCGCAGTCTTCTCTGGTGGGGTTATTATACTGCTGGCCCAGTCCATGGCTCCATGCTCTCCGGACTCACCACTACACCCATATCTGGGTCACGTCTCACTCTCAGTAAGTCTGCTGGTCTGGTTTGTTCTGGTTAAGAGGGTCATACTAAGACCTAGCCGCAGAATTATTGGCTGTACCAATAGGCCACCAAGGTACGGGCCCTACCATCAGCTAATGGGTAGGCCCCAATGAGGCATAAGTAGCGCTGGTCGTAATTGGACACCGTGCGGAGCAGCTTGATGACAACGAAGGGGTGTCTAAAGAAGATGCTGATGAGGCTCGAGACGAGACGGAGAAGGAATCTCGCCGACATGCGCTATACCGCTTTAGGATGCTTGCAAATCGCCCCCAACTTCCCATGCTTCCATCCTTCTCTCTCCCATGTATCCTCCGACTTTTTGAACCAGCCACTCTCCGTCCTCAGTCTGCATCGTCCTGCGCACAAGGTCACCGGCGACAGCGGTTACTCAGAGCTCCTGACCCAGCCTCGAAGATCTCTGCCTCACGCGAGAAGCCCTAAGCTGAAGATGTTCAAGTCCAAGGATAGACATTGCCATCGAAGATAGACACCATGGCTTGGAAGCGCCTCCTGAACAGTGGCGCTACCAGCATGCTGCAGCTACCACTCTGGAGCATGGCGACAGCATTGCTTCGTTTTGGCTATACAATTCGCTGGGCTTGCAGGCCCGTCAGCTCGCATAGGGCTTCTTCGATATAGCTCAAGTTGCATGATGGCTTCGTTCAGCCGCACGCTAGCTGTGCGGTGTAACATATGGCCCGGCGGACGGTCACGAATCGGCTAGCAAGGCTGCACTTCCGCGCAGTCTTCATTCTTCCACCGTTTCTGTAACTCACATCTGCAACTCTCGGAAGCTTTCACGGTCGCTACAGTCGGAGAGAGAAAGCGACGGCACCAAGCAGCTCTTGGACTGCGTCGTACACGCACCCACAATGTGGAGGGTACCGAAATCGTGCTATGTACTGTCGCTGTTGCTTCACAGCAGTCGCTTGGTCTTTGGAATGGATGCGGTCCTGCCACGGCAAGGTGCGGCGAGAGTCATCGCAAGTTCTTTGAAGTAATTTGCTCACAGATGATGCAGCATACTCGAATGGTACTCAACCTGTGAAGCCTTCGACACCGCTGGGCACTGGCACGTCCGCGGCTGCAACCTATGCGGCCTCAGACCTAGCAAGCATTACCATTACGAGCAATACAAGTGCGGATACTACAGCTGCACCAAGCTGCTGCTACATCTGGCCGGAAGGAGTCGGTATCAACACATGGTACAGCTCCAGTGTCGACATCACAGTGAAGAAAGTGGTCACGACGTGGCTGCAGCGTGGCAATGGAACAGCGGTACCGGCAAACTCTACCACCATAACGTATGCCAATGCAACGAACATATACTCTCTCTACACTCCACCGCTCCCTGATGCGACCTGGTCCAATACCGCAGTGTCAACGCTAGTTTCTGGGATCCCCAACAACCTGCTTGTATGTCACTGCAACTGCCCAGCTACAACGACCTCCCGACTGACCCTTTCGTAGCCTACCAACGCTTTCCTGTACGGGGTGACCAATGTTCAGTCGGGGACTGAAGCGGTGTTTACGAATCAATCACTAACTATCACATCTCCAACGCCCTTTTACATCTTTGGGGCTATCCCGGTGTGGACCAGCGAGCCATGCAGTGCGCTCAACAGTGACAGTAACGTCGAAGAAGAAGCGGGAATTCACCCAGGCAGCGAAAACTTCAACATAGTAGCCCCACCATCTGGGAATGGCATCGCGATGCCATTCCCAGATGGCGACTATACTCACTTCAACTTCACAGCATGGATGGACCAACAGGCTGTGGTACTGGAGGCTGGCGATTATGATGGGTACAGCTTTGGAGTGCCTTTCGACTGGCCCAGCTCTCTCGGTCAGATAACACTAGTTGCGAGCCAGCTACCGACCTTCGCCTCCTGTTCCGGAATCTTAGCCGGCGGTGAGCCAACCGTCCACGTTCCGGTGAACCAACTGACAGACAAGAGCGACGTCACTATGACAATGGGTGAAGCATCTGCTGCTCAGACTACGAAGGTGGCGCCGGAGACAACGTCCAAGGCAGCGAAGCCTTCCTCTACGACCACTGCACCTCAAACGCCACAGTCCAGTAGCGACTCTCCAGCTACCTCACCAAGTCTTGCCAATCCTGCTCCTCAACAGACCACCTCCACGTCACCGGGAGTGTCAAGTGCGGGTTCGCAGACTCAACCATCAGCTGCATCATCCTCGCAGCCCGCTCCTGAAGAGGACAATACCGTATCGATCTCATCAAAAGCTTCGCGGACCGAAGTATCATCGCAGCCCGGGTCTGCGGCACCAGCCTCTGCTATCTCGCGGTCTGAACAAATCATAAGCTCAGCCGGACCAGCAAGCACTGTGCAGTCCACCGAGATTGGCAATCTCGTCTCTGCCATACAGCAGGCTGCAAGCGATGACAGCACCACCTCAGCCTCCACCGCATCAGTTGCGGGCATAGGAGACATTGTCGCAAGCGTACTGGGCCTCAGTAGCTCTGCTCAGCCTGCTCAACCGCCTCAGACACAGAATGGCCACGGCTCGGCCGCGGTCTCTGGCTCTGGCAACGACGACAATGCTGCGAGTGCCGATGCGCAAGCCCAGCGTTCCGTTCTACCAGGACCGAGCTTTGATGGTAGCACGATCACTGCGAACTCCGCATTAGAATATCTGGTGGGATCGCAGACCTTGCCAGCTGGCGGTCCCGCAATCACCGCGCACGGTACTACGCTTTCCTTGGCACCGTCCGGGACTGCCGTCATTGTGAACGGCCAAGCCATTCCTCAGACGCTCGCTACCAGCGTAAACGATCAGATCAAGGCGCCCGAAGCATCTGGTGCATATGTCCTACCAAACGACGAGACCATCTCACCAGGCGGCTCAGCACTCGTTGTATCCGGCCCCACATACTCCGTAGCGGCTTCCTCCGGCTTCGAGGGCAGAGGAAGTCTTGTCGTGAACGGTGTGACTACCGCTCTTCCCGGCTCCACTGCTACGATCATCCCCAGCAGCGTCACTGGATTGATCATCGCTGGCTCAACGCTAGTGCCCGGGTCCGATGTTGTGGTGGCCGGAACAACGTACTCGCTACCGGACAACGGGGCAGCAATCTACATCAATGGAGTCTCCTCCAGCTTACTGTCAAACAATGCTGGCTCGCCGTTCACTGTCGGTAACACTGAAGTCGAACCTACTTTGCTCCTGGTTGAGGACGGAGCCGCCAAGCAGACTGAGCTCATCATTGGCGGAGCGACACTTGCACCTGGGTCAAGCATCGTCGTCTCTGGCACAACGTACGCCCTGCCAGCAAGTGGCGGCGGCATCTTCATTGATGGAGTCTCTACACGACTTCCGAGTGCAGAACTTGGATCACCAATCACGTTGGGCAACGTCCTCGCTACCCCGACAGCGGTCAGTCCAGGCGACGCTGGCAGTACTGAAGAAGTCGCACTGGGAAGTGTGACACTGCAGTACTCGCCATCCGGCAGCGTATACATCTTCGGCTCGCAGACTTTGACACCTGGCGGCCAAATCACAGTTGCTGGAGATACCCTTTTTCTCGGCTCCTCAGGCATGCTCGTGGCAGATGGCAGCATCACCCACACATTGCCCGACTCTGCCGCTGCAACGGAAATGGCTGGCGTACTGAACGTTGGAGGAACCTCGTTGGGTTTTACGCAGGCCGGGTCGGAAGTGATCATTGGCGGTCAAACACTGTCTCCCGGATCAACTATCACACTCGATGGAGAGACGCTCAGCCTTCTGCCAGATCATACCCAAGTCATTGTCGTTTCGGGGTCCTATACATCCACGGAAGTCTTAAGACCTACGGTGACTTCCGCGGGCGCTATGACCAGCACAAGCTTCGCCACGCCCACCGCAACCAGCAGCCAGCAGCTCAGTACATCCACGAGTGGCGCGGGATGTCGAGTCGTTGGGAGTATCAGCCTGATATATTCCGTTATTATAGCAGGCCTACTACTCGTATGAGTCCCGCCAGCCCCGAAATAGCCTCACTCTCCAACATCAAATTAGCAGCCCAGCTACAAGCAACATCACAAGCCCCACAACTGTCGCCTTGTTCACCCGTACGCCAACTGCGCCGCCTGGAGAGGCTGCAGCCGTCTGATTCCGTAAGACCGCAGATCCGATCGAGCATAGACAGCCCGTCATGCTTCCGTTTTCGCCTTGGGTCAGACAGTATGACATGTCATCCACCACCGGCTGAAAGTGAACCTCATCCGAGCTGTTGTCTTCCAGGCCTGGGAGATCCAGTGCACATCCAGAATAATTCAGAGGACTGGAGACGGATATGTTGGTGCCATTCAGTTGGGAGCAGCAGAGATCTATGCGTGGGACGCTGCAAGAAGCGTTAGTCTTATACACACTTCGAGGGTTGAAATGGCTTACGTGTCTGGTATGATACAGTAAGGACCTGTCGTGTTGACTTGGGCTGACTCAGTGCCCTGGCAAGCGTACCACCATGGGAGGCCCGACGTGGTGGAGGAGGACGGGAATGAAGTCATCGTATTCCGAAGTCGACAGACAATATTCTTCTTCCGCTGACGGCTACGTGACTGCGTTTGTAAGGTAGCGTTGTGTGTGCCAGCTCCAATGGATTGGACGCATGAAGGACAGGGATATTGTCGTCTGGTATGCAAACCGGGCTGAGGGAGCGTTCAAGCACGGTCTTGCCTGTTGTGTATACTGACTGTACTGGGTTACCTTGAGAAGCAAAGTGAAGGGTACAAACACAGTTCTACTTGATATACCGCAGACCAGGTGACGTCCAGACATGAAGTGCCGCGGGAAGGCTGTGGGACAGCCATCTCCGCGAAGCTTATTGAAGAGAGAGTTCGTGCACTGCCGCAACACACACTTCTTGGCTGCATGGAGCCATCCAGTTGCATCGCTCCAGACGTTGTGCAACAGTTCACGAAAATTGTTGGATTAGCAAGTACGTCAATAAACTGCAAACCCTGTGATACCGCCTAAACAGCAGGAGTCTATCGACAGACGGGGCATTGGTAGCTAAATGGCAGCAGTGACCGGTGTGCACATATATCACTAGATGCATCCTGTGACCAACAAACTACCTCGTGGCCTCGTTGTATGGCCAGTGATCTTGTTGATCCGGTCGGTCTTGGTCTAGGGCCTTAGAACGACTGACCAAGACTTTTGAGAGGCCTTGACCAACAAGACCAATGGTAGACCGAGTCCGAAAGAGGTAATTGCGGCGATAGCGACGAAGTAGCCTCCCTACTACGCCCGATTTCTATCTACAGATAGCGGCACCTAGGGCGAAGGCTCTGTAACGATTGTGCGGCTTTACAGTCGTCGTTACGACTCTCCGCAATAGCGACGACGAGGTGCACGCTTGTATACAGCCTCCAAAAAGCACGATATAGACGTCGAGATACGCGAGGACGGTAAGGTCTCCGCCTGTAGAATGTACATTGCAGCCAATAGCAAGTTATACCGTACCCGCATTCCTTGCCTATTACGGACTCGGTCGACCATAGTCAACAGCAAGGTAGTAACCGACCGACCAACAAGCGACGCAAGGTGATGACCGATCGACCAACGCGGTCGGTATACCGACTAGTGACCGAGCTTGACCGGACCAACAAGATCACTGTGTATGGCCAGTAGGTGAGTCGCCTGTTTTACTACCATAGCATTGACGAGTGGTTTTACCACTTCCATGCAGGACTATCTCGCTAATAAGACCAGTCCAAGCTCGGCCTCAATCTTCCGAAAAGTACTGCCCATCATCCGGTATACACAAAGGTATACTGACCGTCGTTCGACTCGTACTTGCCGCTACCGAGAAGCCGCGGCGTGCAGCCCTCGACGCTGTCATCCTCGTCGACTTTAGTGTGACGGCAGTCGCTCAGCGTACCCGAAGTGCAGATGTACCTGCACGAAAGTCGTCAACGCTCCGTGCCGAACACGCGAAGATCACGCCCACTTACGTCGGGGTAAAGGTGAAGTACCCTGTCGTACCACTGGCTCGCGTCACTAGATCCGTGAGGTCTCTCGTTCTTTGCTTGGTAAAGCGAATATCTGTCGATGTCTCCAGGAGTTCAAACACATCAAAACCATCTGTGATATTGGCTGTGCGACCGGTAGAGATATTTGTATCGATATTGATAGTGCAGCCACGTGGGACGTCGCAGGTGGAGATTTGAGACACTCTGGTTTGCCTGCCGGCTTTCGTGTAGCGTTGAGCCCAGTGATCTTGTTGGTCCGGTCAAACTTGGTATCTAGTCGGTCTACCATAGTACTAGTCAGTCTTGGTACGGCCTTGCTGGCCTCGTGGTCGGTCTTGGTACCCTCTCGTCACTGACCATGGTAGACCGAGTCCCAATAAGGCAAGGAATGCGGGTACGGCATACCTCGCTATTGGCTGCAACGTACATTCCATAGGCGGATACCTCGCGCATCTCGAAGCCGACGGAGCCTTAGCATACTCGGAGGCCCCGTATACGCGCGCACCTCGTCGTCGCTGCACGGAGGGGCAACAACGACGACTATAGAGTGACGCAACTGGTACGGAGTCTTCGTCCCGACCGCCGCTATCCGTAGGAATAATTTGGGCCTGGTACGGAGGCTACCTCGTCGCTGTCGACGTAATTACCCTTTCTGGACTTGGTATACTATTGGTCTACTTGGTAAGCGACCTTAAAGGCACGCGGTCGGTATGGTCTGACCCCCTAGACCAAGACTGACCGGGCCAACAAGATCACTGGTTGAGCCTCGGTGTAGGTGTTGCAACCTGATCTGCGTCTGTCGAGCACAGGCTGGACGACACTGTCGAAGGCCAATTGCGTGCTTGCACCGACAATGGCAGGGGTTGCTGCGCACAACGTAAGATAAATGATCTGCCCGAAGGTCAGCCTTGGAGCAGTCGGCGACGGTGGGACGCAAGTGAGCTGACGTCTGAACGCATGCTGGACAGATTTGCTACCGCTCCTGATCTTTTTCCTTTATCTCGTCTGGGGTTGATCGACAGTCGTCGTCTGCCGTGCGGGTATGTTCGAACCTTGAGAGGGATTCACTGCAAGTGTGGTGTTTGCACAACTTCAGCAACTAGCATCACTCATACTGTGTTGAGCCTGCTCTTCAAGGCCTCACGCAGGAAGTGGCTGTGCCGTACAGACGCTGGGCCGAGGAGTGCTGTTCTGACTTTCCGCCTGATGAGGGCGATCAGGCGGCCAGGCCTGGGAAGGGTCAAAAGGTTGGCAACCAGTCGGCTGACAAGGCACATTTTGATCCCATCACCGATATTGCTCGCCAGCCAAGCGTGAGACGTACAGCAAGAGGCTCTTGGCCGCGTGAGGATTTCTGGGCATATGTGGCAGAGCTATCACTCCGCAAGGCTTAGGAAGAAGTGCGGTCTTGGTGTTGCGGAGAAGCTTTAAGTACTTCGCTGAAGTCTGTCTTAATCAGGACCACTCCAGTCGGCCCGCAGGGACGAGGCATCCGCGGCGGTGCATCCTTCGACTTGAGTGTCCAAGGATACGGCATGCTGTGCCTCACTCATTGCTTGGCTTGTCACCTTGACTGCCTTGCACATGTTCCGAAATGTCTGGATCAACTGCTCGTCCTCGCCGCGCGGTCTATCGTACCCTAACGCACTGAGCTGCAACATACGGTCGGTTCAACCAGTTGACAATCAAACGTACACCAAAACAAACACGGGCGTGGATGATTGTTAGTACTTTGGATTACCCAGCTTGATCGTTGGACGTTTGCAGTCTCCGGCTACAAAGAGACCCTTGCCGCGATGTCGGCCAACTCGCCCACCTATCAATGCAATGGAGGCGGTACACCTCTAGTCAACACCTCCGAGCCGTACTGCATTGTGCCATGGGGGTAAGGCCGCAGCGATCGTCCCGTCTTCAGTGAACTTCACTAACACATCTGCAGCTCACGCCGCATGGACATCTGCTGCACCCAGTATGGCGACGGCATCACCAACTTCAAGTCCGACTGTTACTCTTGGTGCCATCTGAATGCAACGCAAGGCGAGACTCCGAGCGAACGCCTGAGCAACATGAACGATGACTTCACATACTGCCTGGAACATGGGACGAACGCGACAGTTCCCGACGGCATGGTTTGCTCCTTGGGATCTGGTCATGGCTCCGTCAACCCGGACGCTGCTGCTAGTACCACCCCACAGGCCAGCGCCGCCAGCACCTCCGTTGAAGCCAGCACAGTCAACAGGGCTGTTGGTGGACAGCATAATGTCAAGATGGCTGTAGTACTGGGAGCACTTGTCGCATCCGCTTGCTTGATTTAGAATTCAGTCCGCATTCGGTGGATCAGGCGCCGCACAGTAATAGTATGGAGTATTGGATCATGTTCAATAGCTCCGACCAGTACGCGCTACACCCTTGTGAGCAGCGCAGCGTTGTCTGAATCAACATCGTCGCTGTCGGTAGGCCACTTTCCGTATCCCGTCGTCACACTCACAATCAGTCTGTATGCGAAAGTCGGCCCGTTACAATCAGTAGTTGAGCGAATGGAAATTCTCGTCCATTGACTGGGAGTCCAGGCTGCCGACGCCGTCCTGCTTCGACCATTCAAGCTCTTGCAGGCCGAGGGTTGTCCGCGGAAGCTTTCGGACCCCGTATGATTGTGCCGCAACCTGTCCGCAGCGCCTCCTCTGAGCTCACCCGTCGGTATGGCGTGTTCTGAGGGAGGGTGTAAGGGCCCCATCCCATTAGGCACCGATCCTTATGCCACTACGACCTCAGTAGCTAGCGAGGCCAGCATGACAGGCGCAGCGGCGGCTGCTGCAAACATTGCAACAAGTGGAGGCGGCAGTGTGAAAACAGCCGCGATGCTCGGGGTGCTTATCGCAGTTGCATGCTTAATGTAGGGTATGGGTTACCAAGTAGCATCGTGGGTGCTTATTGCTCAACAATAGCTGAATGACATGCGGGTGATCCTCCGAGAGCTCAAGACTTGATGAGTATCAATACCGTGAAACGACTCAATCGCTACCACCCCTTCTTACAAGCTCGCATATCGAGTCAGATAGCAAGGACCGATATCGCAATATTCTCACGACGTCGGTGCATTGCTGGCAATCCACTTTCGTTTGGTTACTCCAACGTGGCAACGTCTCTAATCGGGGACCAGTTGCACGTAGCTGATCCACCTCTGGCTCAGGCATGGTACTTCGACCTATCTAACGCTGTCACAGAACGAGTCCACTGATAAGAAGCCCAACCAAGCCCAAAGCCATCTTGGCATTCCCTCGAAGACCCGTTGCACCTCCTCGAGCATGGGCTTCGATAAATTGCTCTTCGGCTCGTTCAGCGGCCGTTCCTTCGGAGCAGAAGCAGCCAGTAGTCGGAGTAGTGTCATTCGGGCCATTCAGACACTGCGAGAAGTCGTTCACAGCCGTTTGAAGATGGTAGCTGACTGGAGTGGGCAGATTTATGTCTAATTGGCAGCCAGTGTAGTTGTCTGGGTAGAAGACAGTAGTAGGGCGGCCGTATTGGGTGCAGCATATGTCGGCGCGGGTGGCACTGCACTCACGTCAGCCCCTGCTAGTATGGTGTGCACAACAGACTTACTAGTATGGCACGACGCAGAAAGGTCCAGTAGTGTTTACTTCAGCAGCAGAGGTACCCATGCACCAATTGTAGCCTGTGTCAAAGTCGGCTGACATCGTGATGACTCCGCGACAATTGCTTGCGTGCTATCGTTCGCAGTCGGCCGTGTGGCTATGTCGACAGTGGTCTGGTAATGAGGCTGCCAATGCAAGCGATCGAAGCGTGTTGTGACTACATCATGAGTGCATTCAAGTATTCATAGCCGCTTGTTAGCCTCCATTATATCACGCACCGTCGCATCCGACTCATCGATAGCTAGCTGTACATGTTCGCTAAACCGCGGCCTTGGCAGTATTGGCAGAGTCTTGATGTACGGGGCTTGGTGCGCGGGACACAGCCGAAAGCTTCGTCGAGATCCGCGGGCGACCCAACTCGGCCCGCGGTGGCAGTACTCAGGGTCATTTCCAGCCTGCGGTGCTGCTGTGCAGTCGTTGAAGATTGACGGCAGAGATGGCGGCGGTGCTTGAGCTGTGTGGGCTGCATGTATTCTGTAACAGCTCCACTCTTCATGTGGGCAGTGTATAGCTCGTTGGCGAGCCTCACGCCTCTGGAGGATGTGGACGGCTTTGCGTAGATGCCGTAGCAATCCCGAACAGAAGTCAGGCTGTGCACTGTCCGCTCGCAGCGTGCTCGACTTCCTGCTCGGTTCCTCCTACACATTTCCCATCTCTCACCTTCATGTCTCTTCCAATCTGCCCAACAAGCACTTCAGCATCAGTGTAATGTGGCTTTCGTAGTTTGAATGGGTTGTATGGCACCGCAAAGATAGCGTCGACTTCCTCAAGCGTGCAGCCCTATGGCTCGAATTAGTAAGGATCCCTGGAATGTGTCGATCACCAAGCAGGACCACAATGCAGACCAACGGTAGATACATACCTTGGTCTCCGGCAAAAAGGAGTATGTGAACCCGAGTGCTAGGAGTGCAACTCCGCCAAACACCCATCCAACACCGAAGTGCAAATCCGCAATCAGATATGGGATGCTGAAGTTGGTGACGAAGGCCCATATGACGTTCCAGGCGGCGCCGAGAGCTTGTGTCTTTTCACGCAAAGCGGCGTTCGGGATCTCAGTGCCCAACAGGTAGGGTATGGAAGCGCCGCCCATCTGGGATCTACGTCAGCCAGCCCAGCATGTTTGCACAGGCACCAGGCGCCGTATAATAGATGCTAGATACTCACGTTGTAGGAGAACGTGAACAGCATGAACGCTGCAACAATCGTGTTACTCTCCACTGCGGTCTTTTGTGTAAGCCCACCAAGTCCGGCTAGCAGCATGATCCAAAAGGCTTGAAGGGCGAACGTGGCCATGAGACTGTTGCGGCGCCTGTGGAAGTTCCCTATCAGCTTTGCACCGCCACTGTTGGACAAGTGGTGCACCCACCTAACTGTGTCAATTAGGTACATCCCAACAGGAACAGAGCAGAAAGCGAGACAGCTGTTAATAATAGGGTAGGTGAAGGCGTGAGCCGCATAACCGTTCGCTTTGTAGAAGACCGTTTGGTAGGTGCCTACGAAAGCTTGGCCGGTGCACTATGTTGCACACCAAGTCAGTGTTGCAAAAAGATGATTTTACCTACACCTGGGCCTTACCTGCTGGAAGAAGTAGTATACGATGACGATGATAGTCCGACGCAAGCTGGTGCCGCGGAACAGGTCACTCCAAGGACCCTTGTGCACTGATACCTGGAGAGCCTCTCTGATGGCAAGGATTTCGGCTTCGCAGTTACCATCGGTTGCGTCACTTTTTGGCCTCAACTTGCGTAAGGCGGTAATAGCGTCCTCTATACGATCTTTCGACAGAAGCCAACGTGGCGAATCCGGTATGAAGACTGTGAAGAGTATGATCAAAGCCGGGAAGACGAACTGAATGCCAGTGACAGTCTTCCAGCCGGAGCCGTCAGTCTTCGTAGAGAAGGCTTTGTTGATCCCGGCAGCGATAATCTGCCCAGCATTGAGGAACAACTGCAGCGAGACGATGACGAGACCACGGAAGTGGGCTGGCACAATCTCGGACTGGTATGTCGTCACGCAGACCTCCACAAGGCCAATAGTGATGTAGACCACGATGCGACCGACGATAAACTGTGCGATGCGTCCGGCGTTGCTCCCGGTGTTGGTCACCGAGATCTCGATGATGATTCCAATAATGGAGATCGCAGATAGAGCGAAGAAGACGATCCGGTGGCCAAACCGCTCGATAGCCGGTCCCGCAGATAAGCAGCCAGCGAACTTGCCAATGAAAGCCAGTGAAGACAATAGCGAAGTGTTGATCGAGCTGATGGCATATTTCCCGCTTTGGCCGTCGTAGTGGCCGAACTGCCTGACGAAGCCTGGGTTGCCGAGTATGCCACCAAAGCTTCCGGTATCGTAGCCGAAGAGCATGTCGCCCGCCAGCATGCAGAAGCAGGAGAAGACGAGCATGGGCGTCAGTAGGCTCCAGGCGGAGCGAGAAGGTACATCCGCCATGTTGCTCGGCATGGAGCGGAATGCTGAATGCCAACTGGAGTAGATGGGCAGATGTCCAGTAGTAGAGCAGTACTTCAGCCAGTTATTATAGTCCGAGGTCGTCAGTAGGCTTCGTGGCGATCAAGTAGCGAGCAAGTTGAACAATCATTTCTCTTGACAGTACGGCACATGGGGTCTTGGTATTCGATCGAAGATCCGCTACCGTCGAGCTGCAGGTACGCGCGCATGCATGTGCTTCGAAGATGCCATCTGCGTGTGGTGGTGGCATTGCTTACCTGCTAGCCGGATGGTCTTCGCTCCTCTTGTGGGTCCACGGCGAGCATAAGCTTTCGTTCGTACTCTGCTCCGTCACGTCGTCTTTCCCTTGTTCCTGCACACGTCCGCCTTGTCACACTCGTGGAAGTTGTTGGAGGTGAGGTTGCTCAACTTCTCCTCGTCTCCCCGCCTTCGAGCACGCCATCTCTCGCTCGGATCGCAACATGGCCTCCACATCGGCAACTCCGCGGAAGAGACCCAACTTCCTTTTCATCCTCGCAGACGACCTCGTACGTCTGTGCCTTCCTGTTCCGTACTCGCGCGCTGACTCTGCTGGTCGCTAGGGCTTCTCAGACATCGGCTGCTACGGCAGCGAGATCCAGACGCCCAATATCGACCGTCTGGCCAGCGATGGCATCCGTATGCTCAACCATCATGCCGCTGCTGCTTGCTCGCCGACGAGGGCTATGCTTCTCAGCGGCACAGATGCCCATCTCGGCGGCCTTGGTGTGCTGATCGAGCACAAAGCCACTGAAAAGGGCACCAAGCGCTGGGCGGGGAAGCCGGGCTATGAAGGCTACCTGAACCAGGACGTGGCGACCATACCGGAGATCTTGAGTGATAATGGGTACTGTACGCTCATGTCTGGCAAGGTAGGACTGCCATGTGGTTCCTACCATTCGTGTTATAATTTGTGGCCTATCACGTCATCAATCAATGAGCTGAGCACTTCTACCGACAGTGGCATCTAGGCCTACGTACTTCACAAGGACCGTGGGCTCGTGGCTTTTCAAAAGCCTTCGCCATGCTGCCCGGCTGCTGCAATCACTATGGCTGGGAGCCGGCCCAAGAGCGTTTCCCTGTCGGCGGCAGCCCAGTGCATGCAGAGATGGGCAAGAAGGTTGATATGTATGTCAGAAGTCTTCTGACTTCGCCTTGAATGCATGAGTGGGCATCGGCTGCTGACGTTGATGTAGCCAGCCCAACAAGACCGAAGATCCCGATGGCTTCTACTCTTCAGACTACTACACCGACAAGCTTACCCAGTACTTCAACGAGAGAAGCGAAGAAGAGAGAGCAAAACCGTTCTTCGCATTCCTACCCTTCACTGCGCCTCATTGGCCTTTGCAGTGTACGAAAGCACAACGAGACAAGTCTGTCAAACGCCTCCATCTGTCTCTTCCACCCTCGGTCTGACATCGGAGATATAGGTACAAAGGCATCTACGACTCTGGCCCGCATACCCTTCGCCAAAGCCGTCTCGCTAAGCTAGCGGAGATGGGCATCATCGACCGCTCGGTCATCCCACATGAGGTTGAGACGAGTGCGATGGGCGTCGGGGAATGGGACGACATGACGGTAGAGGAGAAGAAGCTCTCTAGCAGGGCTATGGAAGCCTATGCTGGCATGGTAGACTCTATGGACGTCAATGTGGGTAAGATAATCGACTATTTGAAGAAGACTGGGGATTATGAGAATACTTTCATTGTGTTCATGAGCGATAATGGGGCTGAGGGAGCTGCGTAAGTCATTCCTTAGCTCAAAGCTGCATGGAAACGTGAGCTGATTGTAAATGAACTGTGCCGTGTAGGCTGGAGGCCAGACGTAAGATTCAAAAGGGCTGCTCGTTTGTGTCAAGCTAACAAAGTGTCTGCAGCGATCATGGGCGACAATATCAGACGAGTCATCCACCAATACTACGATAATTCATACGACAACATCGGCGCTTGGAACTCGTTCACATGGTACAACCTTCAACCCCTTCCTTTCCAACACGTGTCATCAACCATGGCTGACTTTTCTGCCCATTTGCTGAAAGGCTCGGTCCTCTCTGGGCTCAAGCATCGACCGCTCCATCGAGACTCTTCAAATGCTTCCCCTCGCAAGGCGGCATCCTCGTGCCATGTGTCGTTAAGCCACCTGAGGACGCCTTCCTGCCCAGCTTTGCTCCAGGATCCTTCAACCGCTCCTTCTCAACAGTCATGGACTTCGCCCCAACCTTCCTGGATCTTGCTGGCGTGGCTCTTCCGCCCGCAGAGGCGAAGACGATGACTACCCGACTAGCAGATGGAGTAGAAACTGCAACGCGCAAGATGACCCCCTTCCGAGGGCGGGATGTGCACGCCATCCGCGGCAAGTCATGGCTCCCCTTCTTCCAGCAAGGCCAAAGAGTCGAAGACGACGAAACATGGGCCATCCACTCCTCCGACGAGTCCGTAGGATGGGAGCTCTTCTCCCGTGCCGCTCTGCGCAAAGGCAACTGGAAGATTGTACACATTGACAAAAAACACGGCGGTGTCGGCATTGGCGACGAAGGTTGGGAGCTCTACAACATCAGCTCCGATCCTGGCGAGACGAAGGATCTAGCAGCCGAGCAGCCAGAGAAGCTAGAGGAGTTGTTGAAGTCCTGGGAAGACTATGTGATCGAGTGCGGGATCGTGTGGGGTCCTACGGCGACGGCGGATGGCTTGTCGAAGGAGGAGGCGCCGGAGTTTTGGCAGGATGAGTTGGAGTTGCAGAGGGGTTGGATGGGTGCGAGGGGTGGTGTGACTCCTCAGGTTTGCTTCTAAGTGATCTAGACCCTCGTTTTGAGACGCTAGTCAGCCAGCACCACTGCATCATTTTGACATGCACCATTGGATGATGAAGTCTGGTCCCGCTTAGAGAAGGAGCTTAGTAACCGAAGTTAGTATTTACTGAATGGCACAGGGAGCTTGTCATGTAAGACCTCTTTGGACAACGCAAAAAGCGTCGTAGATATATAGTGCTTTCCTGTGCTACGACTCAGCCTAGAATGATCTCCGTCCAGGTTGGATAGCCTCCGCCGCCCACATCATCTAGTGCTTCACTCTGAATGAATCCTAGGCCAGCTCGTTCGTGGACACAGGTCTCTGTACTTGCACCGTCTTTCGTCAACTGAACGGTGCGTTTCGTCTTTCGAATCCAAAGCATGTTCAGGAAATCGTAATTGTCGAGGTGATCCGGCAGTTTCTCAAGATATGCTTCGCGCACTTGGTCGTTCATACCGTACATCTTATCTAGAATTTCCATCTGGCCTGGCCCGAGGCGACAGCTGATGTCGCCGTACGCAGTGACTGACAAAATGAGCAGCTGCAATTCTTCCATGCCGTCGTTGGGCCATGAGCTGAGCTCGTCGGCGGATAGAGCACCACTGACACAGCCATTTCCGTCATAGAGGGGGAGGACAGGATTCTCGAGCGGGCGCGGCATCTTCAGCAGAGACCCAGTCCGCAAGTTGACCAGTGGGGCAAGAAAGTATAGAAGGCCGGAATGACTCTTCGAGGGACACGATGGCAATGCGTGGTTGAGTGATGCTGTAGGTCGCGGGCCAAGTAGATGCAGGGATCGCTCATTGATGCAGCGTCCAAAGGGATTAGTATTGCATGAGTGGCCATATGTTGGGCAGTGCTCGATCTCTATGTCGTCTTCGTCGCTCTCCATGTCCTCGCCGCTGTCGATGCTCTTGTCTTGAACGCCATTTTCGGCATCGGCATCACTTTCGGTGTCTGTTGCGTCAATATCACCCACACTTTGCACGTCGCTATCCGCTATACACGACACACCCTTCGACACAGTGTCTCCAGACTCCGACTCATTGGAGTCCCAAAGGAAGGTGCATCTACCCCCGTCGTCGAAGCGCGACCAATCAATCCAAGTGCCCTTGATTAACCAGTCCTGATCGTAGCTGCTGAAAGTATCCTGCGACATCAGAATCTGGCCTGTCCATCCCACCCAGGACCAGCTGGGAAACCCGGGTCTTCGGACAAGCGCTTCTCGACCGGTCCACAGAAGAGCCCAATCGAAGCAGGATCGCGACATACCGTATATCATCTCCTTCGTCCCCATATTCCTGGCCAAAGCATTACTGATTCCAGCAAAAGCGTTGAGGCCGTCGGACTGGTAGGTCAACCGTCGTGATGCATACGACTGAACGTGTTGACCAAAGCGGCGTAGCGCCCACTCGTCATTTGTCTTGCCGAGAGTGTTTGCCGACGCTTCAGGCAAGAGGCCGGGAAACTCAGCGTTGCGGTTTTCCTCGTATACAGCTGCGTTGCAGTTGAAGTACGCGAAGCCTTTCAGGAAGACCAGACATCGTGGGGAAAGGCAGGTCTCTTGGTAGCTACCTGTGTGTCAGCGGAGACACTAATGCGTCGTTGGGCACGACTTACGTCCAGGCTCGCTGTGCATGATCACAGTGAAGAAGCTCACGCTGATAATCTGGCAAGATACCGAGTCTAACACTACTGTTCAGCGTTACTATTTGCTGATCACGGTCCTGCTTAGTAGAGATGCCAGAGAGTCCAGAGCTTGCGGCAGTACCTGTTGCCGCTACAAGTGTCAATACAGCGCTGGCGTAGATAGCATCCATGTTGTCGATCCACGATTGCTTTTTATCAAGATCATCCTGGACAATACACAAAGAGTCAACCCATAGGAAGCGAAAATCCAGCGCTTTCACAAGTTCGAGGGCATCCTGGATTGTTTGAGGAAGTTTGATAGCCAGGCCGCCCATCTGAGAAAACGCTTCCTGATTCTTCAGAAGAGTCACTGGTGTATTGTCGTGTCCCCATACGTAGCTCAACGCTACGTAGGGCGTATCTTTCGGTGGGTTGCACAATCGAAGCTCCTCGACGTCGATGACCGTCAATACGGGAAGTCCGGTGGTAGACAGGGACTTTAGGTTGATGACTGACTGTACGCAACTCTTTCCATGGTCGTGATGACATCTACTGATCCATCCCTTGAGCATTTCCACTCTCATCTCATCGCCTACAAGCCGGCCGCGCAGGAACTCGCTAGTGGTCGGCTCGTCAATGAGCTGTATGCCATAGTCCCCACGTTGGCTTCCCGACGTAGCAATGATTGTAGGAAACAAAGCCGAGCCAAAACGGTTGCTGCCATACTGCTTAGTCGGCTGGTAATCGTTAGTGCTCTGCGCCCATGCCAGACTCCATGTTTCGTCGGCATCAGCATGTTCCAAGACAGCTCTATCGTTACGGCCCAAAGCTAGCCAGACCAACTGGCAGAGATCACACGCTGCTTTGGCTTCGCGAAGGCCGCCGACTGTTCCGTGCCGGACTATAACCCTAGAATCATCTTGAGGCTCGAAGGGTGGAGAGGTGAAATCCGTGCGCTCGAGCTTAAGCTCCGAGCAGTCGCGACAAAGCTTGACCATTTTGCTTCCAGTCTTGGGTACTGGACTACGTTGTCGCTGCCGTTATGGTGTCATTCAACAGAAGAGAAACACAAGGGCATGCGTGGCCCAGTCCAACAAGCTCACTGAAGGAGGGAGCGCCTGTTCCGTTTGCCCTCGCGAAGAGAGTGGTGGCCAAGTCGCAACCCGTTGCATGGAGGGCGGTTAGAGAGCAGCAAGTCAAGTCCGTGGACCTCCTAGGGAATCGATGTTCGACGGTTCGAAAAGGGTGATGAAGGTGACCTGACCACCGCTAGGTCCGTGGAGGTTGATACTGCGTCCCTAGTTTCCAGTGAATCCCACATGCCTCGCCTGTTGTCTTTCATGCTCTGGTGTTGGGGTGATCAACATTGTATGAAGTTGCGATATCGAGAGGGGAGCTGAGATGGTCTTGCAGCGAGGTGGGCGGAGTTGGGGGCTGTGTATCGCTTTCCCGAAGTGGGTTGGCGCCATGCATGGGTTGTGAGGTCTTTGTTTCATCTGGTTTCCTTCTTCCTGCACCTCGACAACACCGTGTCACCTTTCTCAACTTCTCGTGTGTGGTCTATTCGGGCAATCGCTCATCCATCATGATTGCGGAAAGACGCTGTCGCAACGACGAACCGGCGGCTTCAACGACGATGCGGCACCGCCGTTCTAGCGAGAGGAAGTGATGCCAGTATCATCAAGCGAACGACATGCGCAGCTAGATGACTGCCGTGTGCAATATTACAACCGCAATATCGGACGTTTGTTGAACGGTGGAACATGAAATCTAGCACCATCGGTGAGGGTGTTCTTTACAACCCACGTCATCGCCGTTGGCCTACCAAAACCTAGATCACATCAGAATACTTTTCCGCCATCAGTGCTGCCCTCTTCCGGCAATAGGACTGGACAGTGCCCATACCGGCACTTTTTCCGTGTCGAAGAGATCCACTGATGACGAGACCGATTGTAGATCAGAGATGAGAAACCGTCGTTGACAGGTAGGCTAGCGAGACATGGCAGATATGTGATATGCAGCCCTTCGCCATGCCGAAAGGCGTGACATTCGTTTCTCACTTATCACC
This sequence comes from Neocatenulostroma microsporum, assembly GCA_022814695.1. Taxonomy (NCBI): domain Eukaryota; kingdom Fungi; phylum Ascomycota; class Dothideomycetes; order Mycosphaerellales; family Teratosphaeriaceae; genus Neocatenulostroma; species Neocatenulostroma microsporum. The sequence continues at coordinate 24,885 of JAKLLW010000612.1, forward strand.
AGATTGCGAACATCGTAAGTGGACGCCCAATTACTTGCCAACATGCTGTCAAGCCTCCTCGCCAGCATCCTTGGCCTGGCGTACGTCCACGCAGTACCACTGCAGTCCCGATCTCAATCCTCCAACGGACTGTTCGGCTCGAACTTCGGACTACCACAATACGCAACATACGACTACGTCGTAGTCGGCGGCGGCAACGCAGGGCTAACCATAGCGGCGCGGCTTGCCCAAGACCGCAACCTGACCGTAGCCGTGATTGAAGCCGGCAGCTTCTACGAGATCGAGAACGGCAACATCTCGCAAATCCCAGCCTACGACACCCGAGGGGCTGGCAAAGCTCACAATGACACCAATCGCGTGGACTGGGGTTTTACTACCGCTCCGCAGCAGGTGTGCTTGTACAGAAGCCCAGGCGTAGCGAGCATCGGAAGAGGTCTTCTACTAACCATGTAACAGGGCTTGAACAAGCAGACGGTTCATTATGCCAGAGGGAAGACTTTGGGCGGATGCACCGCCCGCAACTACATGGCTTACCACCGCTCCGCTGCAGGTGCATACCAACGATGGGCCGATGAGGTGAACGATCAAAGCTATTCGTTCAATGAGTTCGCACCGTTCTTCGAGAAGAGCCTCAACTTTACGCCACCAGACACCAGCACCCGCTTTGCGAACTCTACGCCAGACTACGATCTATCCACCCTCGGCAATTCGACAGGCCCGCTCCAGGTAACCTTCCCTGCATACGCTGAGTCCTTTTCCAGCTACGCCCAGCAAGCCCTCCAACAAATTGGCGTTCCGCCTATCAACGGTTTCACCAGTGGCGATCTGCTTGGTTCCTCGTACGTTGCAACAACCATCGACCACTCAACAGCGGCCCGTGAATCATCTCAAACGAGTTTCCTGGATTGGGCGCTCCAGGGCACATCTCTCATGGTCTACCAATCCACATTTGCGAAGAAGATTATATTCAATAAGCACAAGAAAGCCACCGGCGTGCTTTGCAGCTCCGAGGGCTACAACTTCACCTTATCCGCCCGCAAAGAAGTCATCCTCTCCGCAGGTACCTTCCAATCACCGCAGCTATTGATGGTATCCGGAATCGGTCCAGCTGCGACCTTGCACAAGCACGGCATCAAGCAAATCGTCGACGCACCAGCAGTAGGCCAAAATATGTGGGATCACGTTCTCGCCGGGCCAAGCTATCGGGTCGATCTTATCACGGCGTCGGCGTTGTCCAAGGAGTCTTTTCTGCTAGAAGCCGAACAGCAGTTCATCCAGAACCAAACAGGGATGCTCACCAGTACTGGCGGCGACTTCCTCGCTTTCGGCAAATTACCAGCAGATAGCCTCTCAAACAGCACCAAAGGAGCGCTCAGCGTCTTTCCGGCGGATTGGCCACAGATCGAATACCTGGCCGAAGCCGCGTACCTAGGCCTGCAGAACAATTACATTTCCGGATCAGATGTTCCGACGGACGACTACAACTATGCCACCGTCGCAGTCGCACTCGTCTCACCACTCTCCCGTGGGACTGTCAGCATCTCATCCTCAGACATGGCTACGCCCCCGGTAATTGACCCGAATTGGCTCTCCCACCCAGCGGACCGCGAAGTCCTGCTCGCCGCCTACAAGCACGTTCGGAACCTCTGGCAAACAGCTGCGATGCAGCAGATCACGATCGGGGCCGAGTACTTCCCAGGTCCGCAAGTGCAGACAGACGAGGAGATCATGGATGTGATTCGACGGTCTAGTAACACCCTGTGGCATGCTGCCGGAACGTGTGCGATGGGTATGAATAGTACGGGCGCTGTGATAGACACCAAGGCTCGGGTTTTTGGAGTCAGCGGACTGAGAGTGGTGGATGCATCGGCGATGCCGTTTCTGCCGCCTGGGCATCCGCAGGCTACGATCTGTAAGTCGCGAAGTTTCGAATAGCGCTGTGGACATGGGCTGACAATATTGCAGATGCATTGGCGGAAAAGATCGCTGCGGACATACTGCATCCATCAGCAGAAAGATAAGGTAATGTCTGAGTCTGATCACATAGATAAAGGAACAACATTATGAGTAACCGTTCGTTACATGACAGAAGACATCATTAACAGCCGTAATACCTTGTTTGCTAACCCTCTTCCTCCCTTCTCAGCCCTGACACGTGCTTATGGAAGTCCTCGCTAGTCTTCAGCACCCTACGGAGGTGTGCCTTCTCCACGGTCACAAGCGGAAGCTCTGTCTCGCCACCTTCTTGCATGCTTTCGTACTCCGCCCACGCGATGGCTGTCTGCAGTGCGTTACGGATCTCCCGCCCGTTGAGATCAATACGCTCGACTTCTTCATCTTCGAGAACATATTGCTTGGCAGCGGGTGTGATGGTGATACGATCGGCTCGCTCTTTCTCGAGTTTGCGGAAGAAGCCACTCCATATGGCTTTGCGAGCGCTGGCTGTCAGAGTCTTGTACCCGATGGCAACATGCACCCTGGACATGAAGGCGTCGTCGATCTGGCTCATCCGATTCCTGGAAGGGTCAGCAAGGGTCCTGCAGAGCTTTAGTGACGGTATGCTTACGTGGTCAAGAACAGCAGCCCGTGAAAGTATTCCAATCTTCGCAGAAAGGCTGCAACCAAGCCATTGCGAGACCAGTCACGATTCTTCCGCTTTTCCAAGAAGATTTCAGCTTTATCGACCAACAAACAACGACTGGGAACCGCTGCAGTCCGGTCAGACCAGAATTGGCTCGCATGTTAATGCCATGCATGCCAGCGAGCGACCGGTGTGGTATTGGCAGACACCAAAACTGGTACCATTGGTTCTCGTCTCTTCCATAGCTCTCAGCATGCAGCCACTTGCCAGCGAAACCATCGCCCAGAGCTGCACGGAGAGGAGGAATACTTGACCATCATTCAGGCTCGCATGGCAGTCGACCGAAACGTCCTCATTGCGCAAAATTGGCATACAGATCCGGCTGGGTGATAACGAGATTTGCACTCTCTAGGCCATCGAACTTCATCGGAAGCGAGTCGAAGTCGCCGGGATACTGCTGTACGATCCTCGTGATCTCAGTCAAAAGTACATCTGCTCGTATGCGATGCTTGGGATCCGGTTCCAGGCAACGCTGCACCAGAGAAATCAAGTCTCCGGGATAGTTCTCGTACACATCGAATGGGACTTGTATGCGGCCTTTGTTCGGCTGATCGTATCTCGCACAGCCCGATTCAGAGATTCGCCACAGTGCCATTATGCACAGTATAGTCTTGCCAATGGAGTATACGTTGGCCGCAGAACTGAGAGGGTCGGGGTAGATGTCGTCGTATCCAAATTGCTCCTGTTACTTTGTTAGTCGGATTTCGGCATATCGATGATGTATAGACATACCGGGGCCAGGCTACACAACAAACTCATTGTCAGTGTACTGCGCTAGTGAAAATGCTACTGGTCAGACTCACCAATTGATAGTTCCAACGTCAACGAGATCGTGTGGGTTTC
>JAKLLW010000613.1:0-28347 GCA_022814695.1 Neocatenulostroma microsporum
CGGGGTGCAATGGGCTTCTGTGACTGTCCTCATTCTGTTCAATATTGTGAACGGCTTCGGACCAGTCTGGCTGGGTAGGTCGCTCCTGCTAGATCCCAAGCCTCCTTCTGACGTAGCGAACAGCCTTCCTATACGGTTCAGAGATCCTCCCCTTGCAGTACCGAAGCCAAGTGCAATCCGGATCGGAGGTTGGATTTTGGTTCTTGGCCTTCCTGGTAGTCTACTTCGGTGGCCAGGCCGCGCAGACTCCCAGCGTTGGCCCTCTTATCTACATCTGGTTCTGCCTGGGAGGCGCTATCTTCACCACGCTGTTCTGGTTCTTCGTCAAGGAGAGTAAGTACCGCCATGCAATCTGCCTCCGCGGTGTCGAATGGCAGCAGTATATCATCCAAAGTGCATGCTAACGTAAATCGTCACTCTCAGCAAAGGATCTCACACTCGAAGAGATCGATCTTCTCTGGGCCTCCGATGAGTTCAAGAACGCGCACCAGGACTTACACATTCTCCACGGCGTTTCGCCACCGGCAAAAGAGAAGGGGCTGGATGTCACGGATACAGAGTTGGAGAAGCAGTGATCCGATCAGCATGGAGAGGTATAGCAACGTTGACCGCGATTACGCGACATAATGGTGAGCCGCAGCGATAACGTGGCGTCATCATGCAACGCATTGTGGGCTACGTCAAACGCTTGCCCGCCATATGGTACGAAACAACGTTCGCACTGCCCGGCCGAGGTAACGTTGTTGTTACGAGACGAACAGACAGAACATGGTATACTACTACGAAGCTTAAGCTTTTCCCAGCACCATGGTCTGCGTGGAACGCTGTTTTAGGCAACCCACGGTTTGTCTGGCTGCGCCCGGTGTCTTCAATGTTTCTATGAAGACATCGCACTAGGACTGTCCCAGCATATAAATACTTGGTTCCGATGGAGCTTCATCTTGCTCGAGTCCAGCCTTTTACACCACATGCCCTACACTTCTACTATTGAAGGTACAGCCTCGAACAACGAAACAATTAACGGCGTGGATCATCAAAACATCAACATGGCAGGCACAAGCATGCGAACAGTCGCCAAGAGCGGCGCCAGCGGCGACGATCGAGACCAGATCGACTACTTGTCTCTCTTACCGAATGAGCTCCTCCTCGAGATTGCAGAGCGCCTGGATAGCAAAGACTTGTTATGCTTGAAGCAAACACGTCGCAATCTTCGAGACCTGATCACCGCTCATGGCAAGATGCTTGCGACCCATATCTGCGATCGCCAACGATCACGCCTTCAAGAGCAGATCAATGCTCTCGACTTCACCGGCGTGTCTTTGCCAGTCGCTGTCGGCATATTCAACAAGTGGCACATGACTGCGCACTTGCGACCCCATCCCTTCGATTTCGCAAGGATGTTCGCCAAGGCTTTCATCTCCCGTAATCCCACCATGGCTACTCATTCTGTGGACGAGGAGGATATCCATGCGGCCCTGCAGGCACTCTGCGGTCTCCAGACCGGGCATACTACTGCGGTAATGTGGTCACGCCTCCTTAACGACCTTCCAACACAGTTACACAAGTATTTCTCCGATACGCTCGGCATGATGATTGCAGGCGGTATCACTCTGAGTGTGGACCATGAACGCCGACTCTTTTTTCTGGAGAGACAACCACACAGCTATCGTCTTGAGAATTACATGAAACAGCTGCTCGGTCTACCTGGCTGGCCAACATGTCTGGACACGGACCTCGGGCTTCTGTACTTGTGCCGGACGAAGCGGGCGGAAACATTGCTCTCGAGCATGGTAGAGGGAAGCGACCCGACAGGAATCGGCCCCAAGCCCGATGTTCGGGTAATGGCAGCACTTCTGGAAGATGTTGAATTGGTGCCGCAGTTTACGATCAACTACAGAATGGCACGTGAGTGTAGGTACTACGCAATCTTTGCTTGATGCGTGACCGAGCGGCTTTGGCGGCGTTGATCGTTCTTCCGGCGATCGCGCACCCCGGAGCGAGCATAGACAGGTGCGCGAGTGCCTTGGTGAAGAGCTCAGGAGTAAGCCGTAGGATCGGCGGGTTAGGTGGCGGAGGAGGTGATCGCAGTAAGGATTCGCATGCTGTTGGCAGGTCTAATGGTCCGAAACTCGGTGACAAGATGCCCTTGCTACCTGGGTCTCAGCGGGAACGTGATGTCTTGAGCTCGTTCGGGATGCACGCTGGAGCATCAAAGCATCCGTTACTCCTGGGGGTTAACGATCTGCCATCTTGAAAGTACTCTTCGGTATCCTAGTGACACCCAACGAGAGCGACGAGAAAGACTCTGTGGACTGGTTTTGCGTTAAAGTCTGCGACTAGTCATATTCCCCTCCCACTATACGCATTCACTCGCGATGTTTGCCAAGACAGAGGCACGCGGCTGCGCCCGAACTTCCGAAGATTCTGCATTCCGTATAACTTTCACTTCCTTTTCCACGTAATTATTTCCATACAACAACCTTTGACAAGACTGCCAACTGGACTTGGACTCGATCAAGGAGGCGCTGACCAAACAGTCTTGCAACAGGGCCCAGGCCTCGAGATCTCGGACCTTCCACTCGAGCTCGCACGAGGGCAGCCAGCGCAAAACCATCTTCCTGTCAGCCAGCTTCGCGTTCAACATGGCGGAGATAGACCAGACCGCCTCGAAGAAGCGCAAGAGGCAAAGCCTCGAGCATATCAATACGTCCGCACCACTCTACCACCCGCCAAAACAGCATTCCGTGTCGGAGCTCTACCTGCCAACGATGGTCGCCGTAATCGTCTGGGACAAAAGCGCCGATCCTAAGGGCAGGCACAAAGAGTACTTCGGCCTGCCTCGAGCACTACTCAGCGCACGTTCTGCACACTTTGACAAGGCCTTCAACGGGAGCTTCAAAGAGGCGACTACTGGTGTGCTCGAGATTGACAACGTACGCCCGTGGGTGTTCCGGACCTTCGTCGGCTGGCTCTACTATCGGACGATATACCATGACCCTGAGAGGAAGGAACCGACGGTTTTCGATGCAGAGGGTAAGTGTTTGCAAGAGGAGAGTTGTTAGCAGAAAGACTCACTAATGTACGGCAGATTCCGAGGATGAGAACATGGCGGAAGAGAGTGTGGCGGAAGGAGGCAAAGATCGAGACGCAGATACAGGTCTCCTTATGCTAGGCCGACTCTACTTTCAACCCACTCCAATCCCGCAGCCACGGCCCCGTTCGCACAAAACTTCGACCTCCGACGTGGGGGGAGTCGAAGCTGCCCCAGCCAAGACCAGCGACCCTGACGAAGACGACGACAAGGATCCAGTAACATGGCGATGGCGCCAACTCTTCGAGCTCTACCTCTTCGCCGATCAATACGACACCCGAGACTTGCGCATGGCGGTCCTCGACATCATTCAGATGAAGTCGCTGCAAGCCAAACCCCGCAAGTACCTACTACCCTGTGTCTCAGACGTAAGCTGGGCTTGCTCGAATCTACCGTCAAGCTCGCCCCTTCGCCGATTCTTGACGGATACTTGGGCTCTACGTCTGACATTCTCGCCACATAACGGGTCTACCCAACAGGAGCAAGAAGAGTACTTTGCCAACATGCCGGCAGACTTCCTCGCTGCTTGCTACGTTGCTCAGAAGAGACACACGGCGGCTACTAAGTGTTCGAGATGCCGAGTAGGTGCCAAAGGGGAAGCAGCACCGTGCGATGCTGTTGACCATGCGGAGGACGATGCGCTCGCTTGGTCGAGCAGACACCCTTGCAGTTACCACGAGCACGGGGACGACGACGAAGAGAAAGCGCAATGCTATCTAAGGTGGGAGTCACGGGCGTACAAGCTTAGAGTGGGGTTGCTTGGCTCATGAGGCCAGATGATTATTAATGAGATGGAAGGATGCGCGAAGCTATCGTTGAGCATGAAGGAGCTGATGAAGAGAAGGCTCGATGCAAGCTGAGACGGGAGTCGATGGGCTTTCAGTTCGCTCGATCCGAGAAGCGGCGCAATTGCTACAGGGGACGGAAGGACGCATGCAGCTACCATGAGCAGAGAGGGAATGACGGGAGGGCTCGATGGCTTTGAAGGTAAGACTCGATGGCATACGAGTTTGCGTACTGCATCTGTAGTAGTATACTGCGTTCCATTCTTCTCTGATCGTTACCCACCCACGTTGGTAGCATGACGGACGTCCATCTCCCGCCATAGTATACTCAAACCACTCCACGATATCTGAGATATTCAACCCCTCTCCCTGAAACCAGACCCCCGATATCCACTATCTCTCGGCATAATAACCCTCCCAAACGCATCTCTAGGATACGTATCAACGGATATAGTCGGCTCAGGCAGACTCATACGCCCAAGTCGGTTCCCCGAAACAGCAGTGTTCGGTGGGTTGCCGCTGTTGGACTCTCGTCTCTGCTCCGCATGTGTCAGGCCTCCCAGCATGGGCGGCCCTGCACTCCATTTAGCTCTCTCTTCCCGACGCCGTATAGCGGCGGGAGTGGAGGATAAGGTGCGTTTTGACTGCGTCGGCTGCGTCTCATCAAGCGATAGCTGCTCGATATTGGGTTCAGAAGGTTCCGCATCCTAAGCGGCACCTTTGACTCTGGTATCGAGGGCTAGACGTTCTGGGACTTTGAGGTCTATTGCTCCATCTAGTTGCTTTTTGAGGGCGAGGAGTTCGTCGACGGCTTTGGTTGTCAGGGTGCTGTTGCTGCCATCTTCGACTTGGATGCTGGCTTCGAAGAGGTAGGTGCCTATGGGTGCAAGAGTTAGCGGACATCTCAACAACTGTTGGAAAAGCTTCAGGTGCCTCAAAGGGCCTTCCGGGTACTGATGTTCAGTATACGTACCTGAAGGGTCCACTGGCTTACAATCGTCCGGAGAGGGTATGGGAGCATCTAATGGCTCGAGAGCGCCTGTGCCTTCCGGAACCTGAGAGCGATCTGGTCAGCAGATATCTCCGAAAGTTTACAGAGGCACAAAGTGTCTCGGTAGGCCTTTCAAGGGTGCTATACGTACGGATAGGATGCGAGAGATCCGAATAATAACAAGTTGATTGTGTATGAAACGATGGCCGGGAGCGATGAACTGGTTGATATACCTGTCATGCATTAGTATTCGTGGCAAAGATCCCAAGATCGATAGACGTACTTATACCACCCACCGCCCTGTCTGAACCTCTCAAGTTCCCCATCATTGGCGAGATGTTCTGTTACTGGCCGTGAGATGACATTACTAACTCCCGGCTGCGGTACTTCTTCTGCCCTGAACTTCCATGATGAGTCGTTGTCGTCCAGATCTCGCACAAGCTTGTGGTAACTCGGTCGCTGGGCTTGCGCGTTGGGCTTCTGATTGGGGACCGGTCGTTTGGAGATACCTGTTTCCGGGAGTTTGAGTTGTTGGTAGATCAAAGTTTGCTCGCGAGTGGCTGTAGGCTGAGATGCAGTCACACCGGCCAAGATCTGAAGGACCTGGTCGTGGCGGCCGGCAGGTATCTGCGAGTAGAGTAGGAACTCGTGCATTTCGGTTTGAATTCTCGGCTTGACCTAGGCGAGGGTTATGGTCGAAGTAGACCTCCCGGGCACTTTGATCGCATGTTGTGGCGTGAGATGGTTGCGAGTCGGGAAGGTGCCAGCCTTGCATCCTTGCATGTGAACGTCCGTGCCTCGGCCGAAGCCGGAAGAACCGAGCTTCCGACTTCAAGCTTGCGAGGGAAACATGGCAGGCGCATTCGTGCTCTCCTCAATTACCAAATACATCGCCCAAACTATATCGAACCTTGCAACTCCGATTGGAACACTCTGAATCGAGTCGCCGGCAGCCTCCAATTCCGACACAGCAGACAGAGAGCAATACAGGTACGATGCAAGCAACACGAGCACTCTGGCAGCACCGCCAGCCTATGATCCGCTTCCTGGGCAAACGGACAACACCAAAGAGTGCGCATAACCTCATACAACCACAAGCATATACGTGCCCATACTAACAACCCCTCCAGAAGTCGACCACACCCCCCACGTCCACCCCGCCGCCCCAACCGACTCCCTCCCCGAATCCTTCGCTTCCTACCGCACACGCGCCCAATCTCATGGCCCCCTCGGCGGCAAGCAAGAACAGCAATCCTCGGACTCAGGACGACAAGGCGCTCCCTCAGGTTCAGCAGCATCACAGACAGCAAGCCCTTATGGAGCGATAGGCGGGCACTCAGCAAAGCAATTGGGAGATTTACAGCCGAGGCAGGGGGAGTTTTGGGATAGAAATGAGTTGCCGCAGAGATTTCGTCGGTCGCGGTGGACCGAGGCGGAGATGGAGGCGTTGGAGAGTGGAGGGGCGAGTTTGCCTGCTGGGTGGGGAGGGGCATAGTCTGGGCATCATAATGACCTGTGGACCCCAGCATGGACATGATGAGCGTTCAGCGATCTAACAGAGCATGTATGTACGTGTATGCGATGATATGCGCGAAGTGCGGCCCTCAACTATCCGCTGCACTTCAAACTCGACCACTGATATCACAGATGTATGCCTTCTTGATATGCAATTGAAACACCGGACGCCGTCTCACCGTCTCCGCGCTTCGCATACATGACCAGAGACGCTTGGCTTTACACCCGCTAGCAGCTTCGCGCAGCATTCGAGTGCTCTCAGGAAGCTTCTTTCTCGACATGACAAAGACCAGGGGCCACCGCGCTTTCTGGCCTGTTCTTGCAAAGCGATACAGCCTCTTCTAAGTACTCACGGCACCCTCAACCATTCTCATATGTACGATCGTCTTGATACATCACGGACCTCAGATGGTTGAACATACAGCTACGGTGATGCACACATCACACCCATTACGTTCTAGGGCATCCCAGACGGAGTTCACTAGCGAGTCGAGGCTACTCCGCCTACCACCGGAGCTGCTTGCGGAGATCCTGACTTATCTACTCATCAACGATGGGCCGATCAGAATGAACCCCGACAAGCTCCAGCGCAGGGCTAAAAAGTCAAACAAGACCAAATGGAAGCCGCTTCGCAAAGCAAGCTGTAGGCCTGGCGCTCTTGCGACATGCCGCGAGCTACGCAATATTGGCGTCGAGACCCTCTGGAAAAGCAATATACTCGATTTCGGCACGGTACAATTGCTTCAAAAGTTCGTTGAGATGTGCGACGAAGAGAGGACGAAGAACATCCGCAGTATCGTTTGCGGCGAGGACTACTATGCTGCCAGGTACAGGTTCCCGCGAGGGATGAGCCCAATGGATGGGTGGCCGCCTTCGTTGGACGGTCTGGGGCGGCTAGCGGGATTGAGGTCTTTGGAGCTTGTCGTTGGCGATCTAGTGAGCTATCGCACAACGACGGGTGATGATGCTTTTCTTGATCGTCTGTACGGTCAAGACTGCATCGACCTACCACATATCATAGGCTGTACCGAAGGCGAGCCACAGAGAGTTGCATGTCATGTGCGAGATGGCTTGCTCATGAGCATTCCTGAAAAGATCTTCACGCAACTAAGCACGCTCAAGGAAAGCCACAACCTTGTGGGCGAGTGGCAAACCGTCGACATCTTACCGTATGCGAAAGAACTCCGGCGCGGAACCTGGAAGACCTGCCCAACCGAGCAACGAGACGAGGCGAGCGGTAGGTGGCGAACAGGTACGGGGAAGAATACGTATTGGAAGGCTTACTACTGGCTCGAAGCACGAGCGGCTCTACATTGGGACTATGCAGCCTCTGCAACCCCTGTGGCTACTAGGACAGACCCGTATCCGTCTTACTACGTTCAGTGGGCTACGTGGGCGAGGGATTGGTGGGCTTACGTGGATGCTCAGTACATTAGAAGCCAGCCGAGGAGGTGGGAGGAGTTGTTTGATGGCGACGGAGAATTGAGGAAGGGCATTGCTTGTGGGCTGTGATCAATTATGGCCCGCAGGCTACAGAAGCGGGATGCATGAGAGTATGTGTAGACCTCCCGTACACGACAGTCAGCCCAAGGATTGAAGGCAAATCATCGATCTGCATGGGAAATTGAGGGCAGCTTTTGTTGTTGCGCTATGAAGTGAGCTTGAGCTGCGTTGTCAAGCGGCTTTGACATCCATAGGTGTGCGAGAGCCCGGAAACGTTACGCAGGTATGTTCACGGGGGCCAGTTGATAAGACGCCTCTCAAATCTGCATTCTAGAAACGGTCCTACTCACACGCGATGCTATGTTACACTAGTTTGTCTGAGCTACTTCTGCCTCATTCCATGCGTGATGGAACGTGTCATGTTGGCCGTTCATAGTCTCATGTCATCCATACGACAAAGGGATCCTATCGCTGGTTGGGCGTCCATATCATGGATACCAAGATCCAACTCTCCAAGCAACGTTTCAGCAACGTCACCATGTCCCGACCTTCGCCAGCCAACCCGCCCATCTTGCGCCTCCCTCCAGTGCTGCTGAACACAGATCGCTGGATACTAGCTCAAGCAAGACGACACGATCACCCTCTCTGCCGACCGGATCACCGACCATGCCCGGCGCTGGAAAAGAGAGCTCGCGCGCCTATCGGACCCTACCTGGAAGCCTCCGAAGGTCGGCCACTATCCAGCAGTGCTCGCAGTATGCCGAGATCTGTACTACTGCGGTGCACCTGTCTTCTGGGCCAGCAACATGTTCCGTATCGAAGATCTGGATGCTCTACAGGGCTTCCTGGTGGTGTGCAATGCGCAGAGTCGGAAGGGCATCAAGTCTGTCGTCTTTGGAGAAGGGGACTGGAGATCCTGGCATAACGACAATGTGCACAGCAACTCGAAGGGCTGGCCACCACATATGGACATACTCACGCAAGTGCCGAACCTGGCTGTCTGGAAGTGGACGTCGGGGTTCTGGCGCCTAAATTACCCATACCAGTCGCGGAAGATGTCGAACTCATGAAGCGATGGTTTGGCGAGGGTGTCCTAGAGCACATACGGCGCAGCTCTCATAGAGCTACCGGAGATTGTTTCCCAGCGGCCCATCAAAGATCTGGTGAGATTCTACGCACGAGACGTAGTACTGAAGTCCATCCCTGCCTCCATTCTCGATCGCCTGCAGACACTTCGCATGAAGTCGCTTGCCTACCAGCAAGGTAGGGCCTGGATAACGCGAGACGTCCTGCAATACACCCGAGACCTCCGCAGTGAAGAATGGAACGTATGTCCTTTCGAAGTACGAGACCCTTCCACAGGCCGGTGGACGGCAGCAGACGACGCTGCTACCCGTGGATAAGCCTGCCTCTGGTTCGAAGCTCGAGCGGCTTTACATTGGGACCCCAGTCATCTCTCCCTGGGTGCGACAGACCATAAGGGTGTAATTTGCAAACAGTGGGCGACGTGGAGTAGGGAGTGGTGGCACTCTGAATGGCACCTTGCAGAGAGCAGGGTACCGAGACAGTGGGCTGAAATGTTCGATGAGGATGGAGAAGTGAGTGGTGAAGCGCTGGAAGGGATCTTTGGTGTGACGTACTGGAATAAGGGATCATGAGGACTGGTCTGTGGGGTGTTGATACCCATGCACCGTGGGGAATGAAGCAGCATGGTTGATTTCGAATTGAATATCGCAGTGTGACTATGTCGATTGACCTATGGTCACAGATGCTAGAGCAGGTCGCTTCTGGTGTATTGGATCTCTCCAAACGCTCATCAGCAGCTTCGCCAGTATTAACTCCGCCATACTAGGCTCGCATCGCATAAGCTCGCAATGAGTCTGCACTGCACTCGACTGTAGTGCGAACTTTCGTGCCATGTGAGGCCGTTTTGTGAGCCACAACCTCCCACCTTAGCATGCATATAGTCCTCTCCCCACAATCTTCTCCTCTCCCGTCATACCCACATATACCCCCCCACCCCATGGTACAGCGGATCAATAGAGTTTGTAAGCCATCGACTCCCACCTCAAGATACACCTCGCCCTCTCCTCGTCATCCTCCCCATGCTCGTGGTAGCTGCAGGCGTTTTTCCAGTCCATGGTATGGCCGTCTTGCTTGTCGTGCGTCTCATCGTCACACTCAGCCTCCACCTGACCATCGTCAGGGAAACACTTCTTGCACCTCAAGGCCTTAGTGTCACGCGCCTTCGACACGAGACAGGCAGCCAAGAAGTCCCTCGGCAGCACAGATAACCACTTCGCTCGCGATAAATCGTCTTGTCCCACACGATGGATGTTCAGCTGCTTGGAGTAGGCATACACGAGGTAGCGGAACAGTGGCGAGGTCTCGGAAAGATTGTTCGCAGCCCACTTGACATCTCCTACTGCCGGCAGGAGATAGGAGCGCGGGTGCCTTTGCGATATCTTGATCTGTATGACTTCCAGCACAGTCATACGAAGGTCTCGCGTGTCGTACTTGTCAGCGAAGCAATATAGCATGAAGAGATCGCCGAAGGCCCAGGTAACCGGGTCGCTGTCTTCGTCCTCATCCGGCGCATGGGTCGAACTCGCAGCTGATTGCTCCCGAGGAGGCTCGATCAGGGATGTCGCGTTTCCCGTCTCTTGTTCTGAAGTTTTGTGGGAGCTCAAGCTGGCCTTCGAGCGTCCACCGAAGATGCTATCTTGAGACTTCGCGGCGGCGGTCTTCGAATCAGTAACAACAACACCCGGACCGTCTACCGGCTCGCTCATCGCTACATCTTTCTCGCCTAGTTCCTCGATCTCAGCCTCACCGTCGACCGGTTCCTGTGGCGATTTTGTGGCGAAACTGGTCGGCTCAACCCATTCCGAGTCGTAGTAGATGCGCTGCGAGTAGAGCCAGCTAACGAAGACCTGGAAGATCCACAGTGAGACATCGTACAGATGAACAACTCCCGTGATTGCTTCCTTGAAGTTACCCGTGAAGCCCTTCTGGAAATACGCCGAGCGTGCGCAAATCAGAGCCCGCGGTATGACGAAGGTCTTGATGTTCTCCGGTTGCTCTTTCTTCTTGTGTAAGTGCAGGTTGATCGTGATGAGCGTGGGATTATATAGTTCGCTGTATCAGAAAGTTAGCCTCGCACGTAACAGAGGTCCGGACTCTAGGTAAGTACCGCGCAAGGAGCTCTTTCGGAGGCTCGTATAGCGGAGCAGAGGTATTGAAGGTATCGGTACTCATTCGCTGCTTCTTCGCCACATGTCCGGTATTGTCCGCCATGGTAGTATTGGTGTGCAGGCCGGCTTCGTCCTGCTGACTGTGGGTGGTGCAAATGGAGGGCAGTGAGAGAGCGACTGCTGTGGTTGCGCTCTAATCAAAGTGGTTGAAGATGGAAGTCAGGAGTATCGCAAGGTGTATGAGAACAATTTTTGAAAATAGAAATTGGTGAAAGCTGTTGTTCTTGGATCGCCATCGGAAATTCGGAATCTGAAAGTAGGTGAATGCTTGGAAAAGAGATCGCTTTCACGTGGAAGTGGATCGGCCTGCGTATTGTGGATACCGAGCAGCATATGAGGTTATGAAGTGAATGAGCATTGGGGCAAGGCCAAAGACTTGCAGTGCACCCATGCTTATATTCGGACACTTGTGGGTTGCTGATGCGCATACTTGAAAGCCGTGTGCTTGATGGCTACCCTTTGTTCGCTCCGTCTTAGCAGTGCTCGCACGTTTCTTCGCAACCTGCAGTGCAGTGAGGCCGGTAAAATAACCCATGGCTGGCCAAACTCTCAATTCCCACGAAAGTGCCATGGACTACTATATTTCCTTCGGAAACAAGGAGAAGTAAAAGGGTACTAGGAGATGCAGTCCGGCTCTCCCAACGCCTTCATTTGGTCCCGAGCTCCTGTATAGACCTCCCTCCGCATGCCGGGAGTCTCGAGGCTTCGAGATACACTATCTGGGATGATCAGCAACAATGTATTCCACGAACCTCTGCAGGATACTGCGGCACGAATCATGTTACGCCGCAATGTCGCGGGCGTACGCCATGTGTAGCTTCGCACCAAACTCGTTCCTCGGGGATGATATGCGTGCTCGCGGCACAGCACGAGTGGGACGTCCACATGGCCAGCAGAACGCCGCGTAAGGTCCATGTGAAGTCAGCAGAAGCGGAGGAAGTTGAAGGCTTAACAAGCAATTCCAAGCTTCTGTCTCAATTTCGGCTAAAGTGTCGGACTTAGGGCAGTATATGCCGGGATCCGGCCTATGCCGTGTTTTCCACTTTTGCTTCGCATCCTTCCCACGGCTTTCCCAGTTTGTGCAACCTCCGAAGTTGTGAACGATCATATCGTGCGGCTCCTGCGTTCGGGATGCCAATCACCGTTCGCATTGTGGATCTGCAGGATTACCGAGCGATCCGTTTCACTTCACCGACCGCCAAGACTCACGGTATGGCTCCACTTGTACGGCTGCAACACGAATGACGTTTGACTTTCCTGTCGCGTGCCATTCGCGAGTTCCGGTGGATCCGGCTCCATCGCAATGCTTCATGATCAGTGGCCAGCAGGCTTGAACAGTGCGATGACGGTGGGGAGTTTGAGGTCGGGCGCCCCGTCCCTCCACCGTCAAAAGATCATAAGAGTTGGAGTGCCCGTGGAGTCAGCGCATTTCCCCAGCAACACATTCCTCGCACTGAACAGCCTTCCTCAGGTTGCACCTTCCATCGCCCATATCTTTTGTCGATCTCCTCGATACTACCGTATCCCCCACGGCAAGCGAGACTGCCAACATGGCTCACGACCGCGTCAAGCCTGGATATGAGGGCGACGATGGCATTCCGCCGGACGACCCAGCTTTCGCGGAGAAGGCTGAGATCGAAGATGGGAAAGTGAGGCTCTTCACACCTCGCATCTTCACCATGGCGATGATTGTTTCGCTTGGAGGTCTCATCTTCGGTGCGTATACTGATAGGTACCACCTTTAAGAGGCCGTCTCAGATGTCTGAGACTGCGGCCTGCTTTTGGAGACATCTGCTAATGCTTACACTCATCGCTTTTAGGTTACGACGTGAGTGCACTACCGCACGACATCAATGCATACATGCTGACAAACTCAGACTGGACAAATCTCTGGCTTCCTGGAGATGGACGACTTCCTTGCTCGCTTTGGCAGTGGCGACCCTCCTGCTTTCAGCAACGTGCGATCTGGTACTATTGTTGGCCTACTGTCCATCGGTACTTTATTCGGAGCGCTCTGCAGTGCACCCATCGCGGACATCTTCGGGCGTAGGGTCTGCATCTCTACCTGGTGCCTCACATTCATTGTCGGAGTCATCATCCAAATCTCGACTAGTACGACTTGGTATCAGATAGCACTTGGCCGCTGGGTTGCCGGTATTGGTGTCGGCGGTTTGAGTGTCTTGACTCCAATGTACCAAGCCGAAACTGCTCCCAGGCAGATCCGTGGCGCTTTGATCAGCATGTACCAACTCTTCATCACAGCCGGCATCTGGTTGGCGGACGTCATCAACTTCGGTACTCACAAAATGCACTCTGGTGTCGATCCTACGACCTACTCCTCGGCCGGGTCTGCACAATGGCGCATTCCCATGGGTGTCGGGTTCATCTTTCCATTGATCATGGCTCTCGGCATCTGGATCCTCCCCGAGTCACCGCGTTGGGACTACAGGAAAGGCTACATCCCTCGGGCCCGCAAAACCATCGCCGGCTCATATGGCGTCCATGAGAATCACTGGGAAGTCCATCGCGAGCTGAGGGAGATCAAGGCCAAGTTTGATGCTGAAAATGCAGGAGGAGGAAAGCACAAGTGGTACGAGGTCTTCACTGGACCGCGCATGGCTTACCGTACACTGCTCGGCGTTACTCTCCAAGCTTTGCAGCAGCTGACTGGCGCCAACTTCTTCTTTTACTACGGTACCACCGTCTTTGCTGGCATCGGTCTCTCGGACAGCTTCGTCACTGCCATCATTTTGGGCTCGATCAATTTCGGCATGACCTTTCCCGGCCTCTGGGTCGTTGAGCACTTCGGCCGTAGGAAAGCTCTCATCACGGGCGCTTTGTGGATGTTCATGTGCTTCATGGTTTTCGCGTCTGTTGGCCATTTTCTCTTCAATGAAGGCCGGGAGACGAACACAGCCGGAACTGTCATGATCATCTTCGCGGCGCTCTTCATCGCTGGGTATGCTATGACATGGGGTCCCATCATTTGGGCGGTCATTGGAGAGATCTTCCCGACACGGTATCGGGCCACATGCATGGGTATCTCGTCTGCATCGAACTGGATCTGGAATTTCTTGATCTCCTTCTTCACGCCTTACATTACCGGGGCCATCGACTTCCGGTACGGCTACATCTTCGCCGGCTGCTCTTTCGCTGCGGTGTTCGTTGTTTACTTCTTCCTCATGGAGAGCAAGGGCCGTACTCTGGAAGAGATCGACACGATGTACATCTTACACGTGAAGCCGTGGAAGAGCTCAGGCTGGGAAGCGCCTTCGCCGGACGATCTGGTGAACACCGATGCGCTGTACCTTGAGCCTGGCGCAAGAGGCATCAGGAAAGCCGACGCCGCTGGAATGGAGAGTGGGCAACAGAGAGAAGAAGTGCCGCCAGCGACCGAGCAGCATGGCATTCATGACATTTCTGGCACTGACTACGACGCTCAGGCGTCGGGTGTGCGAGGAAACTCCGTGGCCTGAGCATTCATCTTCACGAAGTAGGGTGTGCCCATGTACTTACATCGAATGCATAGCAGTACAGTTAAACTACGTTACAAGTCGCGGGCCTCGAAGTGCCCTTTCTTGTGTCTTTTCTACTTCGACGTATAATACACTGAGCGCAATCATTAGCGCCAGGATAGAGTTCGAATGCTCTCAATAGCTCTCAGTTCAATATGTTCACGAATGTTCGGACACTGCTCCCTGCTAATTTGAGCACAACAGACCTCATCTTATACAACAGGAGCGGCCAAGTAACTGCGGCGCCAGGACGTTCTAGCGTTGACAAGGCTACGCTCACGACTGAAGATATTGGAAGCTCGGGTCTGAGCGCAGGAAGACCGAAACCCGCATGTCCGCTGGAAAACATCACTCAGGGCGCACGACGCTGGGCCTGGGCGTTTCATCCCGGCACCATGGACCGTAAGCGAATTCGAAACTTGACGTTACTATCAAGCAATTCAGCGGAAGAAGGCCATTCTCAGCGTCACCGGAGGATACACGGCATCTTCTGTTCCGCGCAGACACAATTTACCGGGTGCCGTAAAATCTTTCACCGTACCGAACAAGTTGGTCGACGATCGACTGCTGCGCCCTCCCTCACAGGCTGTCGCAATGACACAGCGGCATTCGTCAACGCACTCCACAGCCATGGTCTCGAGCCACTCATCACTGCGTCTGAAGCCAGCTTCAGAGCTCCGGGAGACCTCGAACTTAGTCGACCTTCCGCATGAGATTCTGGTTGAGATACTCTCTCTGATTCTGGTGTCCCACTCGCAGCTTGTCGTATTGCGACGGAAGTGTAACGCTCCTCACGGCCATGTTCTGGGTTCCAGGAACGGCCGAAAGGTCTTGAGCAGGGCTCTACATAAAACGAGCGCCTTGGACGTGTTGCTGGTCAACAGAAGGCTCTACTTCGCCGGCATCGAAGCCTTCTATGGTGGCAATGAATTTGTCTTCGCAGAGACGAGTCGGCTGGAGACCTTCCTGGCAACAACCGCACTTGACCGCAAGCGCGAAATACGCTCGCTATCATTGCGGGAGTGTTGGCAGGTAGCTGATCGCGGACCTGCCGCCCAAACAACTACACAGCTTGCCGGCTCAGCAAACTACGCTATTGAACTGCGCAGGTGCACTCACAACGGGAGCCAGATCAGAGCCATCCTGGACCAGCTTCCGCTACTGCAGAATCTTACTATGTATATTGAGACTAGGCCAGGCTGGTCAGCTTCACTGCCCTTGGAGGCAGAGGACTATATCAACGACCAGATACGGCAAGTGTGGGTCCGTGAAAGTATCGATATCAAGATCGGCTACGCGGATTGTCTGAAAAATGTCTGCCAAGCACCGTCGAACTTCAACAATAGGACTAGGGATAGGCGATGGCTGCTGCAGAACACACTGTGTTCTGCATTGTTGATCAGCATCGTGCTCGTCATTATAGGAGCTGCTTTACTTGCAAAGGGTCTGCTGGGGTGAGTGCTGCCGGTCATTCGCTCCTACCCTCTTGCACGAGACCGCTCCTTCCTGGACAGTGCGAACGTTCACTGCCTGCTGCCGACGACGTCGCCCGGGAAAGCGCTACGGCTCTCGGTGCCACAGCTCTCGAGCTCTCGATTCATTCCTCACTCTCAGACACCAACAGCACGCTCCGTATTACTAAATTACCATGAACTCCGCGGACCGCACGATAAAACGAACTTTCGGCAACATGAAGAAGGAGCATAAGCATACGAAGAGCGTTGCTCTACAAACACTCAGGCCGGCAAGGCGCTAGGATCGCCACTCGATCGTCACAGCACCACCTCAAACCTTCAATTGCTCGCAAACAGTCAATAGCGCACCTCCCGGCATCCTTGACTCGGACGATGCAGTCACGCAGGCTCTCTTAGTATCGCTGCCGCACGAACTTCTCGTCAACATCCTCTCTTACGTCGTGGTCAGAGACGAACAACCGATGATTCTTCGCTCCGAAAAGGAGCGTCGCTTCCGCAAACGCGATGCGTTGCGCCGGCTCCGAACCACAGCCAGCATCGAGCACCCGAGTCGTTCGACCGATCTGTACCTCCTCCTCGTATCGAAAGAATTTTACTTCGCAGGCGTCGAAGCTTACTACGGCGGAAATGATCTTGCATTCGCCACCATCGACGGACTTAAAGCCTGGCTTCGTCGCACCGCCTCCGACCGCAAGCAAGCAGTTCGCGCGGTCGCACTGTACTCTCGGTGGAGGATGGACCAGCGACCTGTAGTAGGTGTCCACGCTTTCGCACCCGGCACTACAAGCTACGAGATCGAGCAGCTGAAATACAAAGGCGACACCCGCGAGCCGCAGGCTGTCTTGGCGATGCTCGGCGAACTTCGACTATTGAAGAGGCTCATCCTCATCGTCGAAGTACATGCACGGAGGCGCACTGGCGAGATGCCGGAAGAGGAGCAGAGCTATTTGCACAATCAGCTTGAGCTGGTTTGGAAGCGGGATGGGCTACAGCTGCAGATCGGGTGTCTCGCCATGGTGGCCGAAGCCGCCGAGCAACCATCGCCAGGCGCTGTGCGGTTGTTCACTGTGTGTTGGAGGACCGTGACTTGGTTGGTCGTCTTTGGTATACTCGCAGGTGTGGGCTACGGCGCATCGAGGGCTAAGGGGTAGTTCACACCAACAAAAGCCGGAACTGATGGGCCTGGAACTGAACAGAGCTTCTCGAGAACTGGATGGTCACAGTACAACACCCTATCGGTACGAAGGGGTTGTATTTGGGTGCTGTAGCTTATGTAGGTTCTTCAAGAGAGAAGCATCCCTGAGCCTTGTGTCAGCCTTCTAGTTGACTTTGCAAACCCCAGAGCTCCTGGCAAGGCTACGGTGCACCTTTCTAGCTTCGTCATTCGCGCAAAGACTGTCCGGGCGCACCTCATTTGCACAGTTGCTCAACGCTTGAAGTGGTCGATAGGGTACTGGAACGCATTTGAAGGTGCGTATACTGATTAGTAGCCCCATTGGAGGCCGTCTTAGATATCCGAAGCTGCCGCATGCTTTGAGAGACATCTGCTAACCCTTGCACCCATAGAGGCCATCTCAAACGTCCAAGACTGCCGTATGCTGCCGGAGATGCCTGCTAAGTCCTTACACCGCTCGCTGGCCACTATTGGAGGGCGCCTCACATATCTGAGACTGCTGCAGGCTTCGGGAGACATACACTAATCCGTTACACCCATCGATTTCGAAGTACGTCGCTTCGCAACGATTCCGGATCTATGACTCCTACAGCTGTCACATGTCAGTCACTCAGTGCGCGCTCGGACCCACCGCAACAAACAACCTTCGTTCTCTGACACTGCTTTGAAAACCTTTTCCGAATCACACAAACACCAGGTCTTGCGACTCTCCAAGACACATAGCAGATGAAGATGGACACCATTGCCCTCCAGGACCTCAGCTCAGCCAGCACTTGCAATGGTCCATCAACGGAAGCTCCGCTCAATGCTTTCACATGCACGCCGCAGCCGCTTTTGGCAGGTACCATCAATATCAACACTCTCCCACAGGAACTCCTGGTGATTATCCTCCGACTCGTCATGGTGCAAGATCAACAATTAGTCCAAATGCGCCCGAGAGCCAACCATCAAGAACCCCGAGATGAGGTTCTCCAGCACACGTACACGGTAGGAGGCTCTCACCCTAGCAACCTCACTGGCTCACTGGAAACCCTCACGACCTCAAAATCCTTCTACTTCGCCGGTATAGAAGCGTACTACGGCTCCACTACCCTCGCATTCGATACCCTCGATCATCTAAACAGCTTCCTTGACCATATTGGCACCGATCGCAAGTCTGAGATCCACAGCATAGCCCTGCTCTCGAAATGGTGGATGGAGCTGCGCCCCCATACCTGGATCCTCAGTCCGACACACCCGGGCACCCCAACGTATATAATCCGGCGTAACGGGGACAGAGATTACGATGCCGTCGACGCAGTCATCACGGCTGGGCGGTTGAGGCACGCTCTGCCAGGGTTGAGAATCCTGGTCAGGCTCACGGAAGTGAAAAGCGTAGAGCCCATCGATGACCTGCCAGAGGAAGTGCGATCGTACATCCAAAGCGTCGAGGAGCAGGTGTGGTCATTCTGGCTGCAGCATCATGATCTGAAGCTGGAACTTGACTTTCTGCATCTCGAGCTGGTGAGTGACTACGTGCCTGCGCCGGCGCAGAATATGGGGTTTCGATTAGCTGCCAGGAGACTGGAATGGTATATGGTGCAAGTCGCTGCGGCGGTCGGCGGATTAGCCTTTCTTATCATTTGGCTCGTGGTGACACTCATCAAGAAGCACGGTCACGGTCTCTGAAGGTGCTGGACTGTGAGAGCTCGCCGAAGAGACCGATAGCCTTCTGTCATCGAATGTAGGCTGGGGGGACGGATGTGGCGCAGCGCAGCGGGTGGCAAGCAATTCGAATCTCCGTGCTTGGTGCAGATGGTCCAAGGAATGAGCTACGTTGCTGGAGGACGTTTCAATCGCGGTTACTGATGACAGCAGGCAGTGACTGGCATCTTCAAATTTTCCTACCTCATAGGAACAAGTAGACTCTTGGATTCGTACGTGATGGATGTACTCTTCCTATTGCATACCCTTCTTCTTTTCTGTCCGTACGTCAATAGTTGCCGGACCTGCCAAACTTCATAGCGACACGCTACAGTATGCACTCGCCATCTTCAGACTCCTGATATGCACAGAGCCCGCTGTCACCTGCCGAGCCAAAAGCATCCACTAATGACATTATTAATTCGAGCTTGTACTGTCCAGCGCTACTGTTCAAGCATCAAAGCATCTAGCAACCATCGCCGACCTCCCGTATGAAGTCCCCATCAATATCCCCTCTTACGCCATGACTTCAGCAAAACAGCCCGTGTGATGATAAGATGTTGAAGACTGCGCAGACCCATACCCGACCGCACCTCCTCCAAGAGAGAGCAAGAAAGAATACACCCCGGATCCAAAGTCCTAGAGATACTCCTTGTCAATAAAGCCTTCTACTTCGCCGGAATAGAAGCGTACTATAATAGTGGTACTCTTCGATTTGTTGTTTCGCGATGATGAGCCACTATATGGCCATTTGCTCGAGTAAGGTATCGTGCAGGACAAGGCTTCCATGCGATCCCAGAGCCCATGTCAATGACTCCGGCCACCGAAACCATGAACGTGTCCCAGTCAGTCCCCAGTCGATGAGACCCGGCACTATTCACGGCGAAGGACTGAGCAGACCACTGACCCTGCTGACAGTCTTCCCATGGCGTTTTTGGTGCCTCCTCCTGTGCCAACTTCCTTGCACCAACCTTCATCAGCATCACGAAATCCCACAATCGCCCATCGAAAGTTCGCAAAACACCTGTTCGGCCCAAATCCAGAATCAAGAGGACCGAAAAGCTTGCACTTGCAGCCATGAGCGCTGCCGAACCCGACACCCCTGCTTCTCAGCATACCAGCCCGGTCCAAGAGTCCAACGAGGAAGGCGCCTCTGCACCGAAGGAATCGACCTCCATCAACACACTCCCGCACGAACTGCTCTCGCAGATCCTCTCGTACGCCA
Organism: Neocatenulostroma microsporum; assembly: GCA_022814695.1. Classification (NCBI taxonomy): domain Eukaryota; kingdom Fungi; phylum Ascomycota; class Dothideomycetes; order Mycosphaerellales; family Teratosphaeriaceae; genus Neocatenulostroma; species Neocatenulostroma microsporum. The sequence continues at coordinate 20,152 of JAKLLW010000613.1, forward strand.
TGGTTCCAGAAAAACAACCGATAATCATGCGCTCCAACACCCAACGCCGCACTCACAACCAGACTGCATGCCTAACCGACGAGCCTCTTCACCACCCCTCAAAGTCCCTAGGTCTTCTTCGAGTGAACCGAGTATTCTACCACGCCGGTGTCGAAGCCTACTACAACAACAACTTACTCCTCTTCAACTCCATCGTCCATCTCGCCTCTTTCGCCAAAGGCACCGGCACAGACCGTAGGAACGAGATCCACACCATTGCTTTACCCTCGCAATGGCTCATCAAGCCGGTACGCATTAGACACCACTTTACCATGGCGGGGTGGCAGTTGAATACAACCACAAGGTACCTGATCGAGCCCTGTGCGTCTAACCAAGCGGAGGAGTTGCACGAGGTATTGAGGCAGCTGCCGAAGCTGAAAAGGTTGGTTGTGATGGTTAAGATTACGGATCAGGGCTGCGATGGAAGGGATTTGGAGCAGTTGCAGTCCGGGATCCCAGAGCATGTGCGGCGGGCGTGGGGGAGGGATGGCATGGAGATGGAGTTTTGGTACGAGCTTGTGGAGATCGATGCGCCGGGGGAGCGGCGGTGTGGATTTTGGAGGGGTGGGACTGGGCCGAACTATGTCGATGCGGCTGACGAAGAGTAGTCCGCGCAAGAGCAAAAAGCGGTAGCTTCCATAGTAGGTGTCCAACGGTATGAACCCCTTTGCCTTAGGCTCCTCCACTGTGGACATCTCAATGCCTGCAATTGGTGCCGCCGAGCCCTCGCCGTTTGCGCCGGTGCCTTGTACGCTCACCGCAGGAGTGAGTCATGCCCCCGTGACCAAGTACTAGCGTGGTACTAGTTGCAGAGTATGTAACCTGACTCCGCCCCACCCTTCTTGCTACGATTGCGACTCCTTCCGCACTTGCTCACTCCCCAGAACGCCGCCTTTCCGCAGAAGTGCCTTACCCCATTCCGACTTCACGGCGACAATGGCAGCCATGCCACGGTCCGGCTTCTTGCCGATCCACTCCGATCCATCCACAAGTGCGATATCGGTATCCAACGCCACCACGCCACGCCCGCCCACCGCCATCACCTCCCTACCGCACGAGATTATTACAAATATCCTCTCTTACGTCCTCATCCGCGAGCACCAACCAATAACCATGCGTCACGACCGCCAACGGCGTACCCAAAACCGAGTCCTACGCAAAACGGGACACCCACAGCACCACCGCGCTAAAACCGTGGATCGCCTGCGAGTCAACCACACCTTCTACTTCGCCGGCCTGTAACCTTACTTCGGCGGCAACGAGCTCTACTTCCCCAACAGTGATGATTTCTGCGCCTTCATCGCCACCGTCCGCCTAGATCGCAAGGGCATACTAGAGAGCATCGCACTCCCTTCCCTTTGGCTCGTTCGGCGAGAGATAGACCTCCTGACCGAAGATGGACAGTGGATTGGAGAGAAGAGGTGGCGGCTAGCCGGCTACCTTTCAGCTTGGGGGCCTACTGGTCATCGCCTCCTTCCCGGGAGGATTTCGCAAGTGATGAGGATGACTTGGCGGCGCGTTCTTATGAAGAGAGAGTACACCCAAGCCGGCAGTACCGTCTTAGGCGCGATGACGATACCCTGGCTTCGCCGGCTCGCCGGCTTGGAGTATGAGTCTGGCGCAGTTGCCCTATAGTCTTGGTTGCGGAGGATAACTGCATGGATTGAGATGCGTGTAGTGGTTGAGAGCATGGAGGGGACGTGGCCGTCGGGGTGGACTCATGGGCTGAAATCGCATGATGGCTTGGTTGTAGTTCGACGAGAAATTGAGCGGATGGTCGGGAAGAGTTGGAGCATGGAATTGGATGGGGTGGAGATCGAGTTTGCGTACGGGTCTTTTGTGGAGACGTGGGCTGGGTATTACTTTCGGGGGTTCGATGGAGAGAGGGAGTGATAGGGGAGAAGGCGAGCTTGGATATCAGAGAGACAGAGGGAGATACGCACAAGGAAGACGTTCTGGAATCCATCAGCGTGAAGTGTCATGTTATCAGTAATACGTACGTATGCGCCAATAGCTATGCACAGCATATACATATCCGCCGCCCTACCATTCCCTACTCCTACTCCTTATACCATATGCTCCATATACAAGTACCCCATATCTCATATGTATCCACATCACGGTTTTGAGCTCGAGGTCTCAAACCGCAATCCACATGATGCTCACAACAATATCCATCCCCTTGCCTTCCCCTCCCTCATATTTGTGGGACCACATCCCGTCCTTCTCGTTATTCCAGTAAGCTCCGCTCGCGCTATGCATCCCTCTCCTGCCCACCTTCTTGTTCTCATCAGTGCCCATGCTTACGCCGTCTTCCTCTCCGGTCTTCTCTGTCGCACCCTCCGTCTCTCCGCCTGCCTGGGTCCCACTTGTAGTAGTGCCAGATGGTCTCGGGTCGCTTAGATGTTGGATTATCGTGCTGTTAACGCAGAACTTGTATTTCGGCGCGCTTTCGCTTGAAGATTCGGAGATGAGGGCTTTGAGGATTTGGTTGATGATTGCGTTGTTCCAGCCCTGTGTGCTTGCGTGGTCGTAGGCTGCTGTGCCGGAGAGGGCGGAGTCGGCGGCGTCGTTGACGATCTGCTGTAGCCGTTTGTTTTCAATGGGCTGGGAGATGTTTGTTAGTATGTATGCCTGTGGTATTGGTTGTCGCATGAGTGTTTCGGTGCTGGCTTACTGAGTTGGCCATGGTCGCTTCTGTTGTCTATGCTATAAATTGGCGTCTGTCGCAATCGCAATCACTTGTTCAGTCGAAATGTAGTGACCGTAGTATGTACACGCAAGCCCCAGGAGAGTTCGTGTCTTGTGTATCTGTTTACAGCCGGTAACACAACAGACGTTCACCCAAGAACCGGGACCTGCGTCAAGCCATTGCGGGACTTGTGCCGCCGGAGGGAGCCGTGTGCGAATCGGAATGAAGCCTGATGAACGTGAACATACAATGGCGGGGATGATGCTTTTTCTGTGACAGAAGGCTGTGCCTGTCCTTCAGTCCTTCTGTGGATGCCTTTGCAGCTTCGTACGACATTACCTCCAGAGGTACAGTGAAGGCATTGAGCTGTGGGAGGCTTGCTGGAGAACCATTGAAGCTTCAGAAGACGCATTGGTAACCTACAGCACGAGCTGAGAGCAGGAAGAGCGGAAGAAGTGTACACCGGACAGCACTGAAGCCATTGCGAAACACCACCCAACATGTCTAGCCAACCTCTCCTCCAGACAGCGCCGGGTAAGATATACACAGTGCAGTGAACATCGCTCAGATTACTGATAATGTTGCAGGCAAGCGTATAGCCCTCCCCACCCGCGTCGAACCCAAAGTCTTCTTCGCCAACGAACGCACCTTCCTCTCCTGGCTCAACTTCACCGTCATCCTCGGCGGCCTGGCCGTCGGCCTCCTGAACTTCGGCGATCGCGTCGGTCAGATCTCTGCGGGTCTCTTCACCCTCGTCGCAATAGCCGCTATGATGTATGCGCTGGTGACGTTCCATTGGAGAGCGAAGAGTATAAGAATGCGAGGGCAGGGTGGATTTGATGATCGGTTTGGGCCGACGGTGTTGAGTTTGGCGTTGCTTGCGGCTATTATTGTGAACTTTGTATTGAGGGTTACTGGCGCTGGGGGGGCTCATAAGTAGAGGGATAGATGAGAGGAGGATGCGAAGAGATGGATAGGGAGTGTATGATGAGCAATAAGAGGCCATCCCTCTGGGCATACAATGCTATAGACGCGGTCGTTGGCGGTGTGTTTTCACGAGCTACAAGGCGAGCACGAGGTGTCAAGGCCATGTACATACAGCTTGTGGTATGTGTTTAGGGACGAGCCGGTAGCCCGGTACGCTAACAGATCGAACCTTTTGTGCGATGCGCAAGGTTTTACTCGCATCACTGTCACTGCACGTCCATGAATACTGATTCTAGTCTGTGTACTCCGGAGGTTTCAGCAGGGTGAGAGCTCACAGAGGCACGACCGTGATGGCGATGTCTCTCAGCAATGACATCCAACGAGTTCCTGGTGACTTTGAGACGTCAACATCCGCTGCGCACGCTCTCCACGAACCTAGCGACGCCGAAAACTCTTCACTCTCAACTTTTCCCATGATGAAGCTGCCGAACGACCTCCAGTTCATGATTGCAGAGCACTGCGACATCCCAGCTATCCTGCGCCTCCGAAAGACGAACAAGCATTTCCGAGCTCTTCTTGGCGAAAAGTGGCTTGTGCTCACAGCCAGGGCCACACGCTCTCGCCACCGTCACAGAATCCTCTCAGCACTACATGAACACAGACCCCTCGGAGCTCTAGCCCACAAATTCCTTCCCAATCAACGCTGCGATTACTTTGGGCGACGCTGCCCTCCAAACTCATCTTGCGGCGGCTTTTGTGCTCTACCGGAAATCTTGAGCAAAGTATTTGACCTCCCACTCGCCTTGGAGTCTGAGCTGCCAGGACCACCGGCCTTTGTCCCACCCAAAGTCGGTTACTTGGTCACGACATCGAATATGGCAAGGCGACTAATCGAAGACTCAGGGCACAACACATCGTGGAAGGACGCAAAGAATGGAGAGATAGAGGCTGGGCTCAAGTTGGCTGCTATTCTAGAGAACGTCGTGGTGAGGAGGAATAAGGACAGGTGTGGAATGCATGCGCTTGCGTTGTGGGCGCTTTGGCAGGGGCTCATGTGGTTGGTGGCTATGGGTTCCCTGTGCTACAATGGTAAGATTTATGATGGGCCTACTGCTCAGCGGCTTTTGTGCTGGTTTGCCGGGGTTGGTGTAGCGGAGGTCGTTGGCCAGCTTGTGTGTAAGTATGGAAGTACGAGGTGGGGGTTTATGATAGGGTATGGTTTGGTACCAGCGTGCTTGTTATGCTTAACATGACCTTAGGCGCGCCTTTCAAAGCTGTACCACCAACTACTAATACGGCGGGTTTGGTATGGCGACCGAGCAGGAAATGCCATACCAGGGGGCATTACAGGCTAGCTGGCCAAAGGTCGTTACGTTACCTACTACCGAATAATACCATTGGGTACCGTCGTACCATCAACATCACTGGCATTGCTGGGACGATGTACATGCGACTTACGGTACGCGTTCCAAGACTAGACGGTATGCTAGCACGTTGGATCCTCCACACGAGTCGCGACGTGCGAAATACGCACGTTCAGTTCGAGGCTTTGTCTCCGAGCTCTTTATGTTGCGTGATTGAAGCAAGTTATTGTCTGTTGACTACTAACGCCGAGCTCTCCACTAAGCAAATCGCGATTGCAAGATGGAGGTCCCAGAGGACCGCAGCAGCATAACAACCTCTTCCGACAATGGATGGGTTGATGACACCTATGAAAACCCAGCCTTCGATCTGGAAGATGCGATCTTCGCAGAGCCCACGGCCGTCGAATCCCCAACGAGTTGCAGTATCTCCGCGTGGCTGAGAGCTCATAGAGTCCAGCACGGCTACTCATCCATGCTCACCGGAACACCAATGGATCTGCCAAACGAAGTTCTCGGCATGATCGCCGGCTTCCTGTCTGTCCCAGCTCTTCTGGCTTTCCGAAAGACGAGCAGGTACTTCCGCGACCTCCTAAGCGGCAAAGGTTTAAAGATTGCGCTCCGCACCATTCACGACCGCCATCATCGCCGGATCCTCCGACAAATACATGACTTGCGGAACAAATCACAACCCGGATTAGCTCGCTCCGGCTCAGCTCACAACGCCTTCTCCCCGCCAGACCTTTGCAAGTGGTTCCGCGCTCTACCGGACGATTTGGTGACTGAACTAGGTCTTCCTACGGCTTTTGAGCTGCAAGGCCCGGCCAGCTTTCTCTCACCAACAATGCTCTCACTAACAACCCTTTCACCAACCACTCTCTCGCCAGAGATAGGATACTCAAGCCAGCCAATATATGACGGGAAGGCGAACGTGGTCGTCCGGCTGATCGAAGAAGGTGGGCTCAAGTGGTGTACGGAACACAAGGACCCTTTTCGCCCCACGGAAGTGGATACTGAGCGGCTGCAGAAACTTGCAGCGATTTTGGAGGGTCTGGTTGTAGTGGGTAATGCTCACGGGGCTTGTGGGATGGACATGAGGGGTCGTTGCTCGCTCGCGTGGCGACTGAGGCGACAGAGATGTTTGTGTGGGCAGTAAGACGGGTTGTCTTTGCGGCAGATTTTGGGATTCATGAGAGATGTACGCACAAGCGCAATGAGGTATTGTATGATGCGCATGGGGGGTGCGGCCATCGACATAAGCTTGCTGGAATTGGTGGGTAACGTCATGCTACGAGGGCGCTCAAGGCTCGACGGCGCGGAACAGTCAAGACTGGTTGGTGATTCAAGCAGTACCGTGGGTTGACTAGCACTGGGATCCGCGGACCCACAATCTCTGCAGATCTGCAATATTGCACACCTCGTCAGTTACAACCACCCTACCAGCTACTAACGGCGACGCCGACCTACGAAGCAGCGACCACTATGTCAGAGATGGCGGCACCCCAGGACGCTGCTCCTCGCAGGACTGATGATCGCGCATTGCTACCGGCCGCCGACACAACCGACACGCGTGCAAACTGCACCAAAGTCGACCAGATGGGAGAGCAGCGGGATTTGCTGACCGCATTGCCTACGGAGCTGCTGCTGATGGTCGTTAGCTCGCTTGAAGTGGCAGACATATTGCACCTTATCCAGACCTGCAAGCACTTCCGCGGAATACTGAACTCACGCGAGCGTGAAAGACTCGGCAAGTCTATCCAGAAGCGGCACCGCATATGACTGGAAAAGCGCTTCCAACAGTTCGACTACACCGGCATACCTATCGAGGTTGCGCTCCGGAGACACATCCGCGAGTTCGACGAGCCCTACTATTATGCGCGCCTCGCTACTGGCATCGCGACATTACGCGGAGTCGCCGACTTCTCCCGGTATTACCATTTCTACAATCCACAATATGACCTCAATGATCTCGATCGTTTGGTGCTCCTGCTCATCGGCCTCGACGCCACACATCCCGGCCGCTCTAGCCCAGTGTTCAAATCTCGTGAGGCACGAATGCGGCAGTTCCTGAATGCGTGGCGAGAGCAGTACCTAGAAGCAGCAGCACGGGCTCGGAAAGAAAGGGGAGAGGAAATTGATGAGCTATGGGCCTATCTATGGGTCCTCAACAACAGGGGTCCCGCGGTGTCGATTCCCACTGATGTTTCGAAGCGAGCTTTCGACGATGTCCTCGCTACACCATACGACTGGCCTGACAAAAGCAAGCCAGGCGATAGCGGTGGTGTTCGCGCTGGGCGTGGCTCACGACCTGTGCCGAACGTCGTCTCGACTCTCAAGATTCGGCACTGGATCCCATCGGAGGAGCTCAAGCTGCCGATTCCAAAGCTCCCGGACTTCGTGCGTGTCTTCTACGATTTCTTCGGCTGGCGTTCAGGCGGAATTTTGAAGGATTATCAACTGGGGGTCGAGAGAGATGAGTTGAAGAAAGCCGCTCTGGCGGAGGAGGCGGAATTTTATTGGGGTTGAGATCGGCGTACGTGATTACGTATGCGACGGCCTGGCTTGTTTGGAATCTGGATCTGCTGGCTGCAGAATGGGCGTTGAAGGGTCTGTAGCCGAGTCATGAAAAGAAGTCCATGGCAAGACCTCGTCGTGCAAGATGTCTTATGGCTCGCAGCGTTCCTGGAGCAATTGGCGGTATCGTCCAGTCTGCAGAGTACTTGCAAAGATCTTGCCGGCGTGTCGAAGTTGTGGGCAGGTATTTGAGAAGTGATCTCTCGCCATGGTATGCGTGTAACCAGCGGTATGATGCTGGAACGAATATCGGTACTTCAAGATTGGCCCACCCACTTCCGGCCTTCGTTTGTGCCGGGATTGTAGTATAGATCGAAACGGTGTACCAGTCTTGGACAGACCGCACACTGCCCGTATTCTAGTATCCATTCGGGAATCCGGAGTTCGCTTGGAGACTTGCAACTTTCACAGCAGGCGCGATTACCTCCAAGCGGGTACGATATGGGCCCTTCAGACGCAGCAGCAGCGCCGGCTACGCTTACAGCACTGCCTCCGGAGCTAATACTCATCATCGTTGAGTCTCTCGATGTAAGAGACCTGCTACGCCTCACTCAGACATGCAAGCATCTCCGGCTGTTGCTAGACGAAAGGGTGCTCCGCCGG
>JAKLLW010000614.1:0-28319 GCA_022814695.1 Neocatenulostroma microsporum
TAGTAGTATCTTAAGTAAGCTTTATAGGGTTAGTTTACCTATAATCGTTATAGGAGAAAGCTTTATAGTACGTACCTCGGAGATAATTAATAGTAGTAACCGATCTATAACTAGTAGAAGTTAGTATAGCTAGTTAACGCCGTTATTTAGAGTACTTAAAGGCCTCGTAGTTAATAGAGGGATTGTAGTTAAGGTTAGATTAGAGTTAATACTAAAGTTAACGCTAAAGTTAAGGCTAAGACTAAGTTTATTAGTAGGTTACTTACTTATAGTAAGCTCGTAGTTACCGAGCCGAAGAACTAGTAACTTAAGGTATATACTAGCTAAGCCGCCCTTATATACTTAGAGCCGGATATTAGCTAGTTAGTAAAGGAAATTTACTAGAGTAGTCTTATTCGAAAGCTACGGCTAGGTACTCTCTTAGTATTCGGTCTAGCGAGTTATAATTAAGTAGTTACTAAGATATTGCCGCTAGAGTTAGCTATAGTATTACCGTAGTATATACTCCGGCTTTAGTTATACTAACCTTACTATAACTAACGGCCGTAGTACGCTCTTACTATATATACTTCTATATATAGATAACCTTCTCGAACGCTTACTCTTTAACTTAACCTACTATACTAACCTTCAACTACGACAATATAGTCTCTAGAATACTTAAGTAAGCTACTTTTACTCTCCTAGTATACGGTAAGCGCTATAAAGGTCGATTTAATAGCTAATCGCTTATACTTTTAGTAGATTCGACTATAAATACCCTACTATTACCGACTCTAGCTCCTACGAGGCTACTACTAGCGTCTACTAGACCGGTACCTAATACTTACTCTCTACTACCGGCTCCGCTACTAAGTATACCGATCTATATAACCCCTTAGTAGGTTCTTACTACTAGATTGACGCTTAAGTAAGAGTTAGCTTAGTTACGTACTACTAGTTAAAATATAAGCCTATTCTCGACGGCTAGCTCTAGTAATTTATTACTAAGTATTACGCCTCCGAGTAATACTAGCCCGTCTCGTACGTAGCTACTAAGCTAATCTCTCGGACTTACTATTACGATTCCTAGTACTATCGCTACTACTACCGTACCTATAGCTACTACTATATCTATAGCTCCGGTATTCTACCTATTCTATCTACGTCTATTTAATAGAGGCTCTACGCCGCTCTAGCTATAGAACTCTATATTATAGCTTATCTACGTTAGCTAGTTTACTCGTAGCTAAGGTAGAGATCCGATCTTTATCTACTAGAGCTAAGGTCTCGGTAGTAGCTCTAAGTCCTTAAGCTACGTCTTCTATAACGAGTAGCCGAATAGTACGATTAACCGTACCGTCGTTAAGTAGTATTAGTATAGGGTCTTTAACTCGTAGCTTAGTCTAGTCGATAACAATCTAACGTCTACAAACGTATTTACTTACGAGCGCCTTCGTTAATTCGGTATCGTATAGTAGCTTCTAGAGTTTAGTAGCTTACGTAATAAGGGGGACTGTAATACGGCTATTAAGGAGGCGTATAAGAAGAAGTTCGGTAAGCCGTAAGGCTATTAAGTATACCTACTACTATTAGTTAAGCTAAGATATACTTAAGGCGTCTAGAGACGATAATATAGTAGCGATCTAAGCTTCTATTAGGTATAGAAGCTCGCCGGCTAGCCTAGTAGCGAGCGGGCGTACTTTAGAGAGTAATAAGGAGTATAAGGGTACTACAATATATACTAGTATCTCTATAACTAACTCTCTATACCTTCCTATTACTCTCTAGTAGTAATATCTTATAGCGCCGAGTCGTACGAGCTTGGCGTTACCGCTCTTAGTAATAATATATAATAGCGGCTATAGTAACCCGTCTTAAGTACCGTAGGAAAAGCCTTAAGTACCTTTAACGATATTTACTTACTTAAGGTATAATGAAAATATTATAAATCTACTAGTATTAGACGAAAATCGCCTTAGTACTAATAAACGGTAACTTGCGGTTATTTCGTTAATTTGTTAATGAAATAAGCCTTATTTGATCAAAATCGCCCTATTATGAACGGTCATCGATACGCATACTCCATACGACATCATCAGCAGCTTTTATCAGGTCTTTCGGGCCTGCGTGAACGGTCTTGGGGTCGTAGTTTCTGGGTAAGTCAAGAACTTCGGGCGGCAGGAGAAGATGCACCGTCGGTCTGATGTGGTCCGAACGTGATGAGCTGGACCGACTACTCTCTGGCCTCGCATGTGCACATCTTGAGGACGGATCAGCAGCTTACCAAGAGGTGCGTGCAAGTCAATGCTGATGATGCGAAGGCACTCTCCGGACTGGGAGTAGGCGGCCGCTTCTTGAAATCTAAGGTAGCCATGTCCAAGGAAATCAGTGAAGACAAAACAACAACTGCCACCCAGAGTAGCAGCCTCATAGATCAGATTGGACGAGCGCCATGGTCAAGTTGCTGAGACATGAGTGGCGGGAGCGTTTCATAAACCGGCGTTTCTCAAGCAGCGATTGCAAACGTCTATGTCGCATACGGTCCCTCATATGATCGCAATGGCGTTTGGCGGACTTGCAATCCCACTAACGATATTCATCGGGCACACCGTCACGAAGAAGCTCCATCTCCCCAGGCTGTGCAAAGCAGGGGCCAGCTTCTCCATATCAATGAATTCTAGAATGGACATGCCCCATCCTGATGTCATCGTCAGCACCAGTTCGAGACCAACGACGCTACGTTCCCGCGGAGTCGCGGACCAGAGCTAGGATACCATCTGGAAGGGGTAAATGATGGAGAGAGGGAAAAACATACCGCCAATAAACACCTGATGCAAACTCCTCGGCATGCCGTGAATACTCTGCGAAAACGGTGTACTCTCAAAAGCCGGATTGTCAGCGGCAACCATAGCAATCTTCTTCTCCCAAATCCACTCCAGCGTCTCATCGCTTGCCAGTAAGCCACCGCTTGCGCTTTCCTTGTCGTACGGTAGGATGTTCTGCTCATACGCATCCAGCGCAAGGTACTGCGCCAACCAGCCAGTTCGGATGAAGAGTATATCACCTGGCCTGCTCCAATCTTCCGGCATGCCTTGCCAAGAAGCGACGCTGTTAAGTTGGTCTGTCGTGATGGAGTAGTTGGTATACAGCATATCGTGTGTCAAGTTCTGCTGAGTGGCCCAACCCTGGAAGTCGAGCAAAACGCCGCGGGCGACGATTGCCTTGTCTGCTGCTTGCTGGATGCCCAATACCGTTGTCGGCGCCGGACCAATAACATCTTCATACGATGAGATCAGGTCGTTGTACCATCTATACGTATCGATGCTATTGTTCATCGAGTAAGGAAAGTGCCGAAGACTGTCATACTGCGTGGAGATCTGCGTGTTCATTACGACGACATCGTCCGTATAGCCGCTCTCGGGCTGGAAGAGATGTTGCAGTGGCTTCCGCGAAGGGTTGATCGGGATGCTTGGCTCCTCCAACGGCAGATTGAGGTTGAAGGTCTCGCCTAGCTGGATCTCTGAGCGTGCGGAGATGATGGTGGAGTTGGTGATATGATTCAGTGCGCCGTTTACATCGTTGGCGCCCCAGACACCCCAGGCTGCTTTGGTTGGGTAAGAGGAGTCGAGAGGGAGTTGGGAGTAAGATGGCCAGTCCGCATACCGGTCGGAATCGGAAGGATTGTATTGACGACTGGACGATCTTTTCACCAAGCGATCTCGCTTCGATGGTTGTGCGGACGTTAATGACAGACGGTTCCGCTCGGTCTGCAGGTCAGTTGGATGCGCAAATACCGCAGATGCCGTAAGAGCCAAGGCTAAGCTGGAGGTGAAGAGCTGCATGGCGTGGACGTGCTCTCTCAGGAGATCTATGAATGCCAATCAAGCGAACAGCTAGAATACCATGTCTGCCTCTATATACCGTTTGCAGAGGAGCCTAGACGTAGCACTGACTGGGATGATATCATATCCGCACTGACTCGTAACATCGTGGGCATCGTGCGGAGTGCGGAGTAAAGTGGAGGTGGAGTTCGGCATATGACCCCCAAGAACATGCTGCAGCTGGAAGGCAGAGGGTGCCCACTGCAGTCTTGCTCGCGGTATGCAGCAGTATGGTAGTACCAATCACCTGAACTCTGGCAGCCCAGTATTCAGTCAGAGTGTATCGGGTAGCAATCGAGGCGTGCTTCTTGACGCTTCGTTGTTGGTGCATTCATGTTGTGTTCGTGTGCTAGATCTACGTGGAGCGAACATGCGAGACTGCTGTCCATCAGCGAGTGTACGTAAAGAACACATTCTCCCGATCCGTCAAGTCCAAGAAGGCCGCCTTCTCCTTCTCTTTCTGCACATCCTCCTCTGCCCACCCATTCTCCTCAATCAGCTTCTGGAGCTTCGCCTTCTTCTGCTTGTTCCATCGCACGTTGATGAAAGCCATGATAGCATTAGCCACCATCTGCACCACCGTCAGGACAACGATAGCCGCTTTGCCCGGGATGTAGCCAGGCGCATTCTGAGGCAGGAAGATGTAAGTCCCGACCACGGAGCCGACTCCAAAGGTGAACAGTGTAAAGGCGTTGACTGTGACCTTCTTTGTGTGCCCTCCGGTGTTGCTCGCATTCCAGGCGTACGCGAGAGGGAAGGTGGGGGCAGAAAGGTTCTGGAAGAGCTGTGCAAACTCGAGGACGCCCTTTTTGCCAGAATATTGCATGGTTGTCATGATGATCATGCCGATGAGCGTAGGAAGGGTGAAGAGTAGAATCAAGGTCATACGATCGTTGATACGGTCGGAGAGCCATCCTACAGCTACTACGGCGAAGCCTCCGATAGCTGCGCGAGGCATGTCGAGAAGCAGCGATTGGCGGGAAGTCCAGCCGAAGCTTTTGGTGATGATGTTGCTAAATGCAGAATTGCCACCCTATGAAACGGTTAGTACAATTCAAGAGGGGCTTGCTCGTAGCTATTGCGGGTCGGACTTACGTTGGGAATGCCAATGCACATAATGATGACAAACATGACCCAAGTCCTGATGTCCTTGAAAGTCTCGGTGATCTGGTATCGCTTGATTTGCTTGTTGTGAGTTCCAGCTTGATCCATCCGAACACGCTCAAGGGCGGCAATTCTCTCCTCATCGGACAGAAAGCGGGCAGTCGTAGGCGAGTCCGGCAGGAAGAGCACGACGATGATGCCGTTGAAGATAGCCAGTGCTCCTAGAATGAGGTAAAGAAGCTTCCAGGCCGCGATAGCACCTTGGTAGAACGTACATCCGTATGCGATAGCACCGCCGACCACGGAGGTACTCAGATTACCAGCATAGAACCAGCCAATGCGAGTCGCACGCTCGTTTGACTTATACCACATGCTGACGATCAAGATCAAGCCGGGCGTCACACAGGCCTCCAGTGTACCAAGGAAGAAGCGCAGAGCATAGAAGGACGAGAAGCTCTTACAGACAGCATGGAGCATGACCAGAACGCCCCAGATGATAATGTTGACTCCGAGGTATTTGGCAATCGGGAGCTTTTGGCCAACGTATTGGGTTGGAAACATGGCGATGAGAAATCCCATATAGAATGCCTGGGCTACGTCGTTGTAGTGGATGCCTTTGACGGGAAAGTCCATTATCGAAGCATATGAGAGGATGTTCTTGTCGAGGAATTGGGTGAAGTAGATGAAGACCAGGATGGGCATGATGTGGAGGTCCTGATCATATCTTATCAGCTAATGTACCAACGCACTCCACTGTGGTCCTAACTTACGATCTTGCGGGTAAGACGCTTATAGTACTTGTCGTCGAAGTGATGGGCGTGCGTCCCAGCCATCCCGAGGGCATCATCTCCGTCGGAGGAGCTGACATCTTTCTCGACAAGTTCGCCTTGCTCTACAGCAGGCAGGGCAATGATTCCGGCCTCTGTGTTCGCCTCGGACTCGTAGTGGTTTGGCTTCTTCTCGTCGTCGGCACCCATAACAGGCGTGAAGGGTTGGTCCATAATGGCGGATTGCAACAATTAACCGCTTGATCTGTGTGAAAGAATATGAAGTAGCTGGACGTGATCAGAGATCTCGGCGACGTACTCTCAATGGCTTATATGTACCGGCCACGCGGTGATGCGGACATGGCAGCCGTCTCAAGAGTCCCATTGCTGCGGCAGATAGATCCGCTACTGCCGCTGGGATATGGCGATCCAGCCTCGACGATCTTGAACTGTGAGAGATAGGCCTATCGAAGGTGGAAGGTCATGTGGCTTGTTATCTTCTCGGGCATGGGTAGTAGGTTCGAGAGCAAAAGCGCGAAGACCTTCGGCACTGCTTTCTGATAGCTCGGAGGCACGCCAATGGCGGGTGGCTGCTGCATATGCAGTGGCGATCTTGTTACTCCCACGAACGTCTTGCCAGCTTCCTCATATGGTAATGGATGGAGATCCTAGGATGTGTAGAGGGTTCAGTGCCACGTGCCGGTATACCGTGTGTTCGGCATGCGAGAGCCGTCTAGGCGCCGTCAATAGATAGGCAGATCAAAGGCCAGCTTAGACAGCAGTGCGAGGAGCATGGTGGCGACTAGCAATGCAAGAGAAGACGCATGGAAGGCATCTCGTCAAACAGGGGTGCCGAATGAGGAAGCTGTGAAGATTGACACACCTCGCACCAGCTCGGTACATTGTGCAGCTGTATGAGCAGCAGGACGTTCGCTGCCTGAACGGGGACCGTACAGCCTGGTCACACCCATGAAGATGATGAGATGAGAGACACGATGAGGATGGCGCGGTGAAGGGGGGGTATGTTGGGTTAACGCCGCGTAACTCCGCCGATGTTCGAGGACGGGATCACCAGAAGGACTGTGCTCACGACAACAGGCTTCTCTCAGCATCTACCTACCTTCTATCGTTCCTATGATACAACACATTCACACGCCATCATAGACGCTTCTCCATTTATCAGACGGAAAGCTCCATCGATGAGATGGCGTGTTCATACGGTTGATCACTGCGATGTAAGAAGGGCAGCCTCCGCCCGAATCAGAGCTCTTGAGCAGATGGGGGTCAGAGCTACCTCCCTCTACGACCTTACGCCGGACCTGACCCACGGTGTCCTCTCGCCCTTGATGATGGGGCAGAACTCAAAAGACCCGAAGACTACGTGCATGCCCAGAGTCATGCTGCTCGCCGAATCGGCGTATGCTTACCCGAATGTTGGAGCAGGTAGGTTGCTTGTCCTTCTGTTGAGACCTCATCTGCTATACTTCCCATAAGTAGCGCACTTCTGTCATGGCACTCACCACCACTTTGCTCGCTCGAGCGAGGCCAGTCAGAACCTTGCAATCCGTCAGAACCGCGCGGACCTTCACCCAAGGGCACCGTTTACCGATAAGGTCCTTCCCACTCAACACAGGCACTCAGATACCCGCCATAGGCTTCGGCACCTTCCAAGACAACGATGCCCAGCAGGCGGCTGTCTGCCAGGCGCTGAAGAAGGGTCTCCGCCTAATCGACACCGCTCAAGTCTACGAAGTCGAGGGTGAAGTCGGCAAGGGCATGAAGAAGAGTGGTGTTCCTCGTGAAGACATCTTCCTGGCGACGAAGCTCTGGTGCAACGACTACCATCCGGACGACGTGGAACGAGCGCTGGATGTGAGTTTAAGCGAGCTAGATACGGATTACGTGGATCTGCTGTTGATGCACTACCCGTGCACCTTCGCCAGGGGCAAGGAGAGGTTCCCGCGTGATGCTACTGGGAAGATGTTGCTGGGTAAGACGGACTTCGTTGATACGTGGAAATATATGGAGAAGATTACGAAGACAGGAAAGGCGAAAGCTATTGGTGTGAGCAACTTCAGCAAAGGCGAGATCGAGAGGTTGCTGAAGGAATGCTCGATGGTGAGTTCGCGACATCGTCACCGCACCAGCGAACTGGAGACGTTGATGCTTGTGCACAGGTCCCAGCAGTCCACCAAATGGAAGTCCACCCTTATCTCCAACAGCCCGACTTCAACGCCTGGCTGAAGAGCAAAGACATCCATGTCATGCAATTCTCTCCCTTGGGCAACATGAACGACTTCTACCGCCAAACCGGCTGGTCAAAACAAATCGCACACATGACCCGCGTGATCGACCAGCCCATCCTCCACGAGATCGGCCGCAAGTACAATAAGACAGCTGTGCAAGTCGTCCTCGCTTGGGCTATCAATTGCGGCAGAACGGTCATCCCGAAGAGTGTCATCGACTGGCAAATCGAGGAGAACGTTGCAGCGGACTTCGATCTCGATGCCGAGGATATGGAGCAGATTGCTACGCTGGATGCGAAGGCAAGGTTCAACGATCCGAGCTTGGATTATGGATGGAGGCTGTACAGTGACCTGGAGGGAATTGAAGGGAGTGTGCAAGGTCTGACGCACTGATATACTTGTGAGGGGCCAGTCATGCGACGACATAGAGGTCGTCCTCGCAAACTTTTGCATACCTCGTCTATCAATCTACCCATGTTGCCTACTGAAGGAGATGTAGTCGTCTAACATGTTCTTGAATGGATACTTCGAGCACTCACGCGAGCTGCTGACTAGTCAGGCTCACGGTAGACATGTGCACCATATCTCTGCTTCCAATTACTTCGTTTCTTTGCTTGATTGTTTGCTGTGTCTCAACTTCCCAACCTCGATGCCTCGTCGAACCTCACTTGCAGGTCTCATGACTCGCGAAGATGGTGCCGGTACCGCCGGCGTGGGGCCGAATACTCCAAAATCCAAACCTCACCAGAATCTTCAACCTTCCACGTGCCTTCATCGGATGTACATAGGTCTGGCCGGGTGCTCCTATGTAACATCTGTACAATGTCGAATCACTTCTCTTCTCGCAGTTCCTTTCTTACACGACCCAAAGTAACCGCGCCAACATTCCCGGCCCTCGAGGAAGTCAGTCATCTCCGCGTGAACGAGAGCAACCCCCCAACAAGCACATCCGACGGTCTTGACTACCATCGTTGCGCGGCTCTCCACAACGCCATTGTAAAGCATGGCTGGCAAGCGAGCGGGCATGCTCCGTCGGAGATGCCACAGACGATCTGGTGGTCAGAAGAGCGCCATGCGCCTTACCTGGCGAAAGTGCAGCAGAAATTGCATCCTTCGCTCGTTGAGTTCCTGAAGCGAGCTATCAAGGTAGACCGGTTCCCAGAAGACTCGGTCAGGAGCAACTCTTTCTTCTATTGCTGCGACGCATTGGCGAGCCCTGAGTACATGTTCTAGTATTACGAGGATCTCGAGGAAGACGTTTTCACGCTCTACCAGCTCTGCAGTGTGTTCAACAGCAAGTTCCAAGACGGCATCGTGTGCGTTTGGGTTGACTCGAAGGCATACGGCCGTGCTGAATGTTAACAGGTATGATCAGAGCAGCCACTTGTGCTACCTAAACGAAGGCGACCCTTACGACTTCAGGGTCAGCGAGCAAACGCCACCATTCCAGCCTTTGGAGTCCGTATTGAGCGTTTGGATCCAGATGATTGAGCGCGGGAAGGTGGTAGCCTTGCATCACGCCGTGCAAGACAACTTCAGGCCAGTCCGCCACCCCGATGGCAAAGTTACCAAGATGCTTCTCTTCCCGCCGAAGGGACCGCAGTATGATTCTGTAAGCGGAGCCGAAAGGAAGGGGCCCCATTTTGAGTTCAATCCTTGGGTTGTTGTGCCGTGGACGAAGAAGGATCTTGAGGAGACGCGGACGAAGTGGGAGGAGTTCGTGCAGGTGGCGGAGGTGAAAGAAGCCCTGCCAGACGCCTCGGACACGCAGTATGGACTGTTTCCCGAGGACATTCTCAAAGAAGCCGACATACCTGCTGATGGCTTTGCCTGGGCTTTCCTTACGCAAGCGCGGAAGCCCAGATGCCAGTACTTTGGTGCTGGCCTGCGTCTGCCAACAGCCGAAGAACTCATCGCGCGGCCGTCGACGGACTCTGATGACCCCATTGGCCCTCTGGCCATTCTTTTGGCAGACCTGGAAGTCCGCTCGCCTTGGCTGCTCGGTGGAGATGATAAAGTCCTTTGCGGGCTCTACCTGGAGACCTGCGACCCTGAAGGGCCGAACATTTTCGAAGACGGCGCTAGAATGATCCTGCCGCACAGCACCGGCACTAGCGATGCGCAGATAGACATCGACTACGAGCTTTTTCAGATCACCTGGAACTCGTACCTTCCTAGCCACCCCGTACAATTGGCCGTCATGGTTCAGAGGATGTGCGAGTACGTCAAGACTGGGGCCTTGGATGCAGAAGCGGCACGCGACGTGTATTGAGGTGTCGAACCCTGGGTGGCCTGTTGAAGCCTGAGCGACATCAGAGGCAGGGCTGGAAGCGAAGGAGCTGCAGCAAGCGTGCACTTTGGAGCTCGTCGGAGGCTCGTGGTAGCTTTGCTGGGGTCGCGGTCGCTGAAAGCACGGGGATGGTATGGTCCGTCGGCGTAGAGAGACCTGGTGCTCGGCTTGCGGTGTCGTTGTCGCGCCGACGGGACTTGACTTATCTGCAGCGGTAGACCGTCACTGGCCGCCGGGTGAGCTCACTGCCAGCTTTTCAGGCCCACGGGTGTACCGTCCGCGGCTGTGCCAGGACACGACGATCAGGCAGACGGGGGTGTAGGAGCATTCACCAGCACTCAAAATAGCGCCGCGCTCGCAGAATGTAGCCTCCCATACCAGGCCGCCCGGCGCAGTATCCTCTCCTCCAGCGCTTCTGCGAGTGTACAGACGCGGGTTCGTGGGTGGTGGGAGCCAATGGGATGATCAACAGTGCTGGGTAGTTTGTGGGAGAAGACTAAGAATGGCACGGATGCAGTGAGCGAGCACGCTGAGGTTTGGCGGATCGTGCTGTCGGCGTTGCGGCTCATCGAAAGAGGCGTACCATACCATTGGCCTTGGTGAGCCATCTGCGAGCGGCTTTGTTCCTGCGCGTGCTCACGCGTGCTGGGGTTCCAAGGTGGTGAGCGCAGTGGTATTGTCTCTGCTGCTGGAGTATGGCAGAGATTCATCGGATCCGCACGTGAGCGTCAACTGCAAGGGTGCAAGCGGCATGATAGGATGTGTCATCGGGCAGTAGCACGCGAAGCGGTGATGAACATGTTGCAGAGCTCAAAGTCGCTACACGGGCGCAATCAGCAGCGGTACTCAAGAGTCAAGGTGCTTGAGGCGGGTATCTTGCATTGGATGCATTGGGGCAGTGGGTTCGCCATGCAACTTCTGCTTATGATGTGGTACCATGAATAAGGCGTGAACGAGCCGCAGCGCGTCAATGGAGGCAACGAAGGGTGATGAAGTGGTGGCAGCGACCGCAAATGGGCCTG
Organism: Neocatenulostroma microsporum; assembly: GCA_022814695.1. Lineage (NCBI taxonomy): Eukaryota > Fungi > Ascomycota > Dothideomycetes > Mycosphaerellales > Teratosphaeriaceae > Neocatenulostroma > Neocatenulostroma microsporum. The sequence goes on from JAKLLW010000614.1 coordinate 11,293, forward strand.
TGAAGCTGACGCTGAAAGTCGCCACACGGGCGCAATCAGCCAGCTGCGACAACCTCCTTCTCCAAGGCCGAGCAGAAGCTCAGCGCGATGATGAAAGAATGACGCTTAGGATGCTGCAGATCTTGTCAGCGATGGCGAAGTCAGAAGAGGAGGAGGGAAGCATACCATGATGAGCATCTCCAGCGATGGCCCGCGATGGGGCTCTGTAAGGCCCCCTTTGCATGTATGTCCGATGTTTCGCCACACGACTAGACGTCGAGGGATACTTCATCAGACACCGATACTGACACTGATTGCGTACAGCCTCAGCCGCCCAGAGCAGCCGTGTAACCCCAGGTCGCATCAAGACTCCAATGTCAGATCTGTTTTCCTGAGAAACTGTGCCACGTGAGCAAGGCTATGAGGAAGCCGAGCACACTTTTGGACCAGGCTGGTGAGGCACCGGCGTGACAAACTGCTTCTGTTGAGATGTTCGGATTGAGCGCTGCATCTTCCCCGAGTGCACCTCAGACCGCGTTGCCCACCGGACTCCGCGGCCTACCAGCTTTGGTGAGCGTGGATTTGGCGTCTTGGGTTGGACTACGCTCGTAGGCCCTGTACCCAGGAGGTTGAACTGTGCCGGAGGGTAGGATGAAGAGAAAAGAAGAACGGAAGAGAGAGGGAGCGGGGAGTGAAGCCCTCTTGTACTTTCCGTGTTAGCGTGGATTCGCCGCGGAAGTCTGAAAGGGCCTGAGGCATCGTGGCGGCGATGATGCAAGATTGGGCTGCAATGGAAGGCGCGGGCACTGTAGAGGGAAGGCGCTGCCCCAGGGGTCTGTATAGGAAAGCGCGAGCCAATCAAACGGACCCGAAACGCTGGCTGGACCCACTCGAACCACGGTTGAACGCAACGATCAGAGTAAGCCAATCACCACTGGACTGTCCAGCGAGTGCTTTGCGGCGATATGCGTCTGCATCGACAGAGTAACCACGGTATGGGAACGCAGGGCTTCTGGAGGCTGCGGAGACCACCATAGGGGAGGCGCGAGGCTGAGGGAGGGAGCGACCTTCAAAGACAGTCACGACAGACAAGAAAGACGCAGCGATCATACCGATGCCCTAGCAGTGGCTCTACAACCCTTTTCAAGCGGCCCATGACACTGTGGCCACTAAGCAAGCCCTACATCAAAGACGGCAATGCAACGGTCAAGACATACTGGAACGTCGCGGTGACATGAGAGGAGTCGTTGGAATACACCGGCCCTGTCATGTACTCTATGGGAAAGTGCAGGCAGCGTAGGGCAAGCGCGAGGCTGAGCGACCTTTAGAGGTAGTTTCAATCGAAGAGAAAGACTGCGCCGATGTACCAATGTCACGGCATCGCATCACCACCACCTGGGACACCGGGCCAGGACGATGTGACATTTGGATCTCCCCGCTTGAACCATCGGTGGCTGTAACCGTCAACATTCTTGGGAAACCTTGGCACTTTCATATTGGCTGTGAGCAACGATGTCCTGCCGAATTACGCCGATGCGCCTGCCTACGTTGGGCACCATACCTGGAGGAAGGTCTGGGCAGGCTCAGGAGGTTGCCAAGGCTGCGACGTAGGCTAGCGAGAGCCTCATTCGGAATTGGAATTGGTTGACGAATGCTTGCTGAGATATGCTCCAACGGTCTGGCAGTATGCGGATTCGTCTTCAAGAGCGTCTCCTAAAACGGATATGAGTAGCACGGTGGTGGAGACCGCTCTGCCGAGAATGTGTGATAGCTACATAACACGGTCTCACGCCGCTGACTGCCTCTCGACCCTACCTCCAAGGAAGATCGTGGGTTCGGCAAGTCGGCAAGTCGCATGCGACAGCTCCAGCAGAAGGCCGTTCCGCTGCCACACTCGTCGCAGTCTCCAGAAATACAGCCCGAGAGTCAGGGAAAACCACTTTGCGCTGCTTCTGCGGCTCCGCTTCCTCCGCTTGTTACGCCGGAAGGGCCTCTCGGTCTCTAACCTGCGCAGCAATAGGGTCTTCGTCCTCATGGGCAGCATGTGCGAGATGTTCCTCAGCAGCAACGTCTTCGATAGTGTCCTACCCATTGAGGTCCGCCTTCCTTGGCAGCCTCCGACGCTCGAAGTAGCTCTCACATGCAAACATGCTCGCTTGAGTCCACGCAATGACGTGATCGTCAAAATTGCTCGTGACCCTGCCGTCAAGCCTTGCACCAGCAGGTGAAGTCCGATACATCAGAGCCTGTGCCTGTGACTCACAACGACGCCGATGTTATCAACTTCATCTACATCCGGAAAATCTACCAACCAACCTTCCAATACACCACTTGGCCTCCCTACACATCAGACACCCGGAAGAACATCGTTCACAATGGCCAAGACTGCTCTCATCACAGTCGTTGTCGTGGGCACAGACAGCAAGGCGCACATCATCACCGACCTACCATCTACCACCACCATCGATCGCCTCAAGGGCCGGTTCGAAGGCATGACGGGCGCGACGTACGTTGACGAGCAGTTCACGTACCGCGGTAACGTCCTGAGCGGCACGGACACCCTTCAGCAGGTAAGCTGAGAAGCTATCGGAGAGACGGTGACGGCTCCCGATCAGCGTGTAGAGATCGCTAATGTGTTCGTATGCAGTGCGAAATGGGAGACCATGCAGCAGTTCTGATCAAACCGGCGCCCATTACTGTCAACGTCATGTCTTTGACTGGTAGCGTTGGCAACTTCTCTACCCTTCCGGTCACGTCAACCATCAAACAGCTGAAAAGACGGGTTGAGGACATCGAGGGCATCCCACCCGTCCAACAGACCCTTGTCTACAAAGGGCAGAAGTTGGAGAACAAGAGCACGCTGGAGCAAGTAAGTGGGCGCTTAACGAAAGTCAGAGACTTCTCAGCTAACCGTGTCTGTCATTCTCTTGTAGTACAGCATCGACGATGGCGCGGTAATTCATCTCATTCTGAACCTGTCTGGGAGCTGAAAGGTCGAGCTACGGCAACAAGGTCGGCCTCCACCTAAGGAGTTCACACGGAGGCATCCGATGAAAGATGGGCAGTCGTTAGCGATATGATGCGTGGCAGAGCTGAAAGCAGCCGGTAGAAGGATGTGGTTGGGGCTTAGGTCCGGTCGTAGGCATCAATTTAGATGCGCCGACTGCGCCTAATGAATGCAGTCTAGGCGTTCACTCATCCGTAACCCTGGGCTCTGTGACGGTCCGCCCTCAGGACTCAACTTCCTCGACATCCGGCGAATGAGCGCTTGGTTTGTTGTATGTTTCATGCTCTCATGGAATGACAGGGATACGACTGTCACATGCAAATCCGTCCGCTTGGAGTCTCAAAATCACGCAATCAGCATGCGGCGTTTGGTATCCCAAAACTTTCGTTCAGGCTTGGACAGGAACCTTCGATTCGCACTTCGCATGGTTTCATCCACCTGAACTCGATCAATTCTCCACCAGGCTACCCGATACATCGACCGACCCCTCCGCATCCCAGAACGGAAAGCAACCATCCTCCACCATGGCCGCCACCATTCCGAGCCACGGCACCGCCAACACCACAATCACCGTTTACGTCCTGGGCAAGGGTGGCAAGTGCAAGGCCATCTCCAATCTCAAGACCACTACTACCATCGAAACCCTCAAAACAAAATACCAAGTCTCGGTGGGCACTCCGGCTGGTGCGCAGAAGTTGCTCTTCCAGGACACTATTCTCGATGAAGGGAGCACGCTAGAGAAGGTTTGCCATCAGCTTCTGTGGAACACAAGCAAACAATTGCTGATACTTGGCCTGTCCAGTGTGGCATCACCGACTCCACGGCGGTCACGGCGGTGTCCGTTCAGCAGCCAGCCGAAGCTACCATCAACATCACCATCTGCTACCTTAGCTCCAAGAGAACAACGCTTCCAGGCATCCCAGCAGACTTCACGGCCGATCAGCTCAAAGTGCGCATCCACGAGGTGGATGGCGTCCCGGTTGGTGAACAAAGGCTGATCTGGCAGGGCTGGCAGCTGGAGGATGAGGCCATTCTCAGCGACGTAAGATCGCCTTCTTGCTTTGTAATCTTGGAGATGAATAGCGAACAGTTCATGGGTACTGTAGTGGGGTGTCAAAGACGGGGAGATTGTGCACCTTGTGCTGCGGCCGCAGCGTGTATGCTGAGGAGTAGACAGGAGATCGGGGAGCGATACTCCTTCGTAATACCGGCATCTCTCGCTAGCGATGGGACGTTCGTTAGCGGCGCATGCTACATTGGAAGGCCAGCAGGGAGACAAAGATATGATTGATGCGTGGCCAAGCGGAGGATAGTCGGCTGGCGAAAGGAGAAACGCATTTGAGCTCAACAAACGACATCGCAGGCAGCAACGCACACATGGCATTGACGCCAAATCCTTCCAACTCAAACTTTGACTTATTCCGTGTCTCACAAGGACAGACATGTAAGTCTCACTTCTGCTGGAAGCCGCCAAAGCGGCTACACTATCCCCAAAAGCAACGACAAAGCCTTCCCTCCTAAATAAAAGAGCACGATCACCTTCCACACTTTGTGCGACACAATTACGCTGATTTTCCACTACCACCCAATGTCATCAGGAGATCGAACTGTCTCCCGGATTCCAAATCCGTTAACCGAAACGCCCGTCGCGAAAGACATCCTCATCAGCCTGATAATCACAAGCCTCCCCGGCAACACAAGCTTCCCCAGCAAGACACATACTCTCGACGGCATCCCTCTTTCCAGTACAGTGGAGCAGCTGATGGCGAGATACAAAAAGGAAGTGCAGCCACCAGCAGGAGCGCAGCTCAAGTTCCGACGCAGGGATCTTGAGTATCTCCAGGATGGGAAGACGCTCGAAGAAGTGAGTAGTATATCCTCCTCGCTCGATGAGAGAAACATTCGTCGCTGACAAGCATGGCACTATGCGCAGTCTGGCATAAAGGATCAGGGGTATTTATGGGTGTATGTTCGAGCAAAGGATGAGGACGAGGCCGCGAACTCTACACCGCCGCCGCCGCCGTCACCGCCGCGACTGACTCCGCCAACGCTGTCACGAGAAGAAACCATAAGGCAGCTAGAGGCGGATCTACAGCGATGGCAACAGCCACGGGGTGCATCCTAGAGATGCCGAAGAGCGATGGATGGGTTTGCGTGACGGACGACTCCACAATGCTGCGCAGGCGGAAGAGGGCATTGGAGGCGCTTTTGCAGACTGTAGGAGCAGACTAGCAGTGATTTGTGTCTCTTCGCTTCGCTTCGCGCTCGTATGCTCGTATGGCTTCACTCTTCGTTCCGGCTGTCACATGGAAATCCGCTAGTCTGAATCGGAAGAGTGACGTACTCGACTGCTCAACGACCAGCTTCTCGTAACGTCTTGCGGAGCATACAACAGGACAGCCAAGCCTCCCAAAGTCTCCTTTGTTATGCTTAAGGTATACAAAGCTTCCAGACACCTTCCAGCTTCCGAGCATCCCATCAACCCCGGCCGCCACCATGGCCATGCCAAGCAGCACCACCACCACTCCGGCGGCAATCACTGTTTTCATACTAACCGACAACGAACGTCAATAAGCGTTTCCAACCTCGCAACCACCATGACGATCGGGCGGCTCAAGCAGCGCTACGAGCGGGTCACAGGCATTGCCGTGATTCAACAGCACATATTCCACCGCGATGTCTACTTCAAAGACGAGAGTACACTTGCGAAAATAGGCGAAGCTAGTCCGATTCTGAATGGTGAGCGAACGATGACTTACGCTCTTCCTAGTGTGGAATTTGCGACCATAGAAGCTTGGAGTATGATAGCTACCTAAGGACTTACGCTGCTCAACACGAGGGTGCAAGTGTCCAAGACCGCCGTCTGCTCGACGGTGGATCTGCTACTTCCATGGCTGACCTGTTGACTCGTCGGGTGCTTCACTGGAGATGACGCATGCACGAATCAATCCTCCCTCGCCCGCTCGTGAGCCTGTCTTCGCATTATCCACCGATTGCAACTTGCAACTTTACGTCTGCTTCGACTTAGAAGCCATCCCACGACAAGTCCTATTTATTAGGCAGCTCTTTTGCGTCCGACAGCATCTAGTAAGCATCTCTAGCCATGGGTATTGTCGACCAAACTCACGGCACCGCCGAAACCACGATCACAGTCTACGTCCTAAGTAAGGGTGACGAGTGCAAAGCCATCACTGATCTTACACCGGAATCAACCATCCAGGATCTCGGGGAGCGCTACGAAGCGTTGACAGGGCGACCCGATTTGCCGAACGTGTTCACCTTCCGTTACGATCTGCTAGATGATCTGAGCACGCTTGAGGAGGTTGATATAGGGGCATTGTCCAATATTTAGGTGATCATTAACCTCATATGCATAGTGCGGGATCAATGACTGTGCATCCGTCACAGTCATGTCATTCCAAGTCGCTGTGGTCAATCAGCCGACTATCAGCGTCACTGTCAAGCACTTGACCGACGTGAGCACCACGTACTGGGATCTCCGGGCCAATGCCACTGTGGAGGATCTGAAGAAGCAGATCGATCAAGAGGACAACGTTCCGCTGGCTCGCTGCAGGTTGGTCTATCATGGCCGTCAATTGAGGAACGAGTGCACGCTGAAGGAGGTAAGAAAGCTGAATCACCTTGGAGAGGTGGACTGAGCTGACCATCTTCCAGTACGGCATCAGAGACGGCTCTGAGATGCATTGTATACTCACGCCTCCTCCTCCTCCGGAAGGTTATCCGATCTCCATCAACATCAAAACTTTGACCGGCAAGACCATCCCTCTTAAAGCCGTGCCGGTCGACAGTACCATCGAGCAACTCAAAGAGCGTGTCTACAAGAGGGAGGGCCTCCCCGCGCACGTCCAGAGGCTGATATTCCTTAACCACCAGTTGGAGGGTGCGATGACGGTGAAGGGGGTATGAAAGCTCTCCCTAGGACACGCTCACCATGGTGATGAGAGCTAACAGTTTGGCCCATCGCAGTGCGGTCTCAAGCATGGCGCAACGGTGCACCTTGTAATTGCGAGGTGGTGAAGGCGCTCGGGAAAGACGGCGTAGCTCTAGTCTTAGGTGGCGGTAAGCGATGAGACAGAAGAAAGCCATGCGAGAGTCCGAGAAGAAAAAGAGCATTGCTGCTCTCGAGCGTTTCTTGTGTGGGACACACTTTAGCTTACAAAGTGAGACCATATGCAGCAGCTCACCTGAGTCTTTTCACGGCACCTGGATCCATTTCAGGCATTCACTTACCTTTTGTCTCTCGCCAATTTGAAGGCACTATGGTGTCTTAGGTTCCTTCGCTCCTGTTAAATCACCACACTTTCGTCATGCACGTTTCAGGCAGGTCTTGGGCGCAGTCTGAGACATGCGTAAAGTCTCAACCCTTTTACGCCTTGACAACAATCCCTACAGCTGCTCAACATCAGCACCATATATATTAAGCAGCCGCCGGGTTTACCATCTCCTACAGATATCTTCCCTGTTTCCATTACCCATCATGGCCGAAGAAACCAGCAAAGACAAAACGATCACCCTCTTCGTCAAAGAGCTGGTCGGTGGGACCAACACACTCTTCCGTGTCCCCGTCTCCAGCACTATCAAAGAACTGAAGCAGATCTACGAGGAACAAATCGGGCCGCTGGGACTCATGACCTTCAGGCATTCATTATTCGCTCCTCCGGTGTCGTGGAAGTGGCGTGGCCAGTATCTTGAGGATTGGGAGACGGTTGAGGAAGTAAGTGATAAAACTCTTGTACACTGTGTATGAATATGGAAGGATCTAGCTGACCGGGTACTGACCTACACTGTACAGTGTGGCTTGGAGCACGAGTCCGAGGTGCATATGGGTATTCGCGCCGAGGCACTGCCGGCTGGGCTAACTTGTCCTTGCTGTGGGCCTGGCGGGACACGCGAGAGGGGTTTGGAGGATCCCTAGGCCACCGCTACAGGTCGGCTATGTCGATGTCGATGTATCTGGGCATGAGAGATGCATGGACGAAGAAGGAAGGCACAAAGGCAGTGACGACCTCCGAACCTCGAGCGGAGGTGTGCGGCCTCAGGCAGCGAATCTCACATGGCGCTTACATCACATGTTAGAGTTCAAGCAGTCAACACACTTCGTTTCAATCGCGTTTTCATGCTGTTTCCTCGTATGTGCATAATGTAAATACGCCTGTACACCCATTCCCACACCATTCTCCACCATGGCCGACGACACAGCCTCCATCACCTCGGCGCAACCCTCTCTCCAACCCGTCGCCCGCCCTCTAAACCTCATCCCCGTCACTTTGAAAGAAGCCGCCCTCGACAGTCCCACCTTCCGCGCAACAGCCCTCCACTTCGCCGAGCAAATTGAAATCATCGAGCGCTGGCTCGAAGGCTACGTCAAAGCAACCACCCAACTCGTCTCCGAGATCTCCCGGCTCGAGACGGCCGTCAACACCTTCCTCAGTCAATCCACACCGCCTGCCCAAGTCAGCGAGGCAGTGCTAGACCATGACTACACACTCCTGGCCATGCGGCGGTACGGGGAAGGCGCGAGGGTGTTTTGGGACAGCACGGTGAAGAGTGGGAAGAAGTACGAGTACATGGTTGTGGAGCCCATCAAGGCGTTTCAGAATGGAGAGTTGAGGCAGTTCAAGGATGCGAGGAGGGGGTTGGAGGCGACGCAGAAGAGTTTCGATCACGTGTTGGGGAGGTATTTGGGGCAGAGTAAGACGAAGGAGGCGAGTAGTCTGCGGGAGGATGCTTTTCAGTTGCATACGGCGAGGACGGCGTATGTCAAAGCGTCTATGGATTTCTGCATTTCCGCTCCGAACTTGAGGGCGAGTCTAGACAAGCTTCTGGTGAGGGTCTTCTCGGATCAATTGAAGGATATGCGGACGTCGAAGGAGGCGAATGTGAGTGCTTTGGCCAGTGCCGGAAGGGAGATGGAAAGGGTGAGAGGGTGGTCACGGGAGTTGGAGAACTCCGAGCGAGCTTTCAAGAGGGAGCTGCTTACTGCGAGACAGCAGCTCGAGTCCGCAGCTACAGAGCGAGTACGGCCGAGCAAGGAGCTGGAGGACTATGCTGCCAGCACTGTGCCATACTTGGGTACCGGCGCAGCAAGTACGCCAGCAAAGCCACCGGAGCAGGAACGGAGAGAGAAGCAAGGCTGGCTCTTCATCAAGACTGTCGTTGGTAGGCCTGCTCGGACAGTGTGGAGTAGACGATGGTTCTACGTGAAGAGTGGCATCTTTGGCTGGCTGTTGCAGGGCGCTAAGAGCGGCGGTGTAGAGGAGAGCGAGCGCATTGGCGTGCTTCTCTGTTCCGTACGACCTGCCTTCCAAGAAGAGAGGCGATTCTGCTTCGAGATCAAGACTAAGGATCAGAGTATCGTGCTGCAGGCTGAGACGCAAGCGGAGTTGACGGAGTGGCTTGAGACATTTGACGTCGCTAAGCGCAAGGCATTGGAGGACCCAGCAAGCACTGAGACGAGTCCATTAAGCCCGGGTGTGGATCCCGCCTTCGCCATTACTCCACCCACCGCACCGGAGTTCGCAGCCAAGACTGGGGATATGCATCCCTCCGACGAAAACACACCTGCAGGCCTCGCAGCACCAGACAGAGAAGGCACGATGAGCGGCACGCCGACTAGAGCCAGCTTTGACGTGCCGCAGCAGTCTACCGCTCGTCGCGTCTTCTCACTCGACAGACAGGAAGGCGAAGGCAGCAGAGACCACGCAGCACGCATGATTGGGAAGCTGGACTTGCACAAACGCATACCCGCCAATCCAGTAGCTAGCCAGAGCTCAGGCGCAGCAGCAGGAGCTATGGGCGGTATAGCCAGCCTTATCTCCGCGAGCCATAACGTCTTACCTGTTGGTCCAGGCGCACCTCCGCCTTCGGCTGGCCCAGAGACTGCTAGGCGCACGTTCACATTGCCGTCTAATACGCTGGCAACGAGTACGCTTGCGCCTTCTACTCTCGCCAACCCGCCTACGGCGACGAATCTGAGTCACACGGCCGTCGTTGTGTCAGGCGAGCGCGGACTAGGCTTAGGCAGAAACGGCGGTGACGGCTCAGGCATGCCAGGCGGCATCATGGCGAACCTCTGGGGCAGCCAGGCGTGGGGATACGTCAACCGGTTGGGTGGCGACAGCCCAGCCACGGACGACGGCAAACAGCAAATGGTTGGGTCTCGCTCGCTAAGCCCAGGAAGACGCACAGTCTCCGGCTCGCAAGACGACATGGCTCTCATGGACGGTCAGACTGGTAGCCTGAGCGAGACTCCTGTCGCTTCGCCATCACCGGAGAGCATGAAACACCGCAAGACTTTGAGCGCTGCTGTCGACCAACCTCTGACTTCCGCCTCTACCACCGCAGTCAACGCCACTGCCCCTGCAACCGATAGCGATGAGTACCCGAACTACTACCCTCTCCCGCTTAAAGCGCAGCAAGCACAGTTCCGGATGCTCTTCCCATCCGTCCCACGAAAGGAGAAGGTTCTCTTAGTCTTCCGAGCGTCGTGGAATCCGAACGAACACCAGGAGTTTCCTGGACGGGTATATGTTACGGAGAAGGAGATATACTTCTACTCCAACCACCTCGGCTTGGTGTTGATTACTGGCGTGAGCTTGAGGAGCGTAAGCGAAGTCACGGCCGCTCTAGGACGGGATTGCGACTTCGTCTATCTGCACCTGCAGGAACAGAGGCAGGAGGATGAGCTGAGAAGGGTTACTGTCAAGGTCTTCCTCGAGCCGCTGCGGTTGTTGCAGAGGAGGTTGAACTTCCTCGTCCACAATGCTCGCGCGGACCAACCGGAGCCTCTGGAAGAGATCTTGAAGAAGTTGATTAAGATGGAAGTCGAGTCCCCACAGCGTAGTTCGAGTGTGGAGAGCTGGGAGGACGTCACTTTTACCGATGCAGACGCCACCGCAGCAGGCGCGGCCGAACAGCGCAGTCCCGGCAGTCGCAAAGAACGTAATGTCAAGACTTCGCTGCGTATAGATGGTAACCTCTACGGCGACGCAGGGCCAAGGACGGGACGAGAGATTCAGAAGTTTAAGCTCCCTGCTCAGCCAGTTGTCTATGCGCCGCAGGGTATGCAGAGAGGGAGTGTGAGCAGGGAGTTCAACGTCAGTGCGAAAGCATTGTTTCATGTCATGTTCGGTGACAAGTCGGCCGTCTTTCAATTGCTTTACTGCAATCGCTGGGGAGATAAGATCGTGCAGAGCCCTTGGACGAAAGGCACCGATGGACACTGGAGCAGGAAGTTCGAGAGCCAAGAGAAAGTCACGCCTATGCAGGAGGAACAGAGGATCGATATTCTCAACGATCATCTCTGCTACGTCATTACTAATACCAAGATACCCTGGCGTCTGCCGTACGCCTCACGATATACACCTACGACGAAGATTGTGATAACGCATACAGCCAAATCCCGCTGCAAGCTCGCAGTCTTCCAAGCTATCCAGTGGACTTCACCGCCGTCCTGGAGTTACGTGCGTAGCTTGATAGAGGGACAAGCGCTCAATGCGCTGGAAGCCGATGCGCTGGATTTGACGAATGTGGCTATGGATCAGGTCGGGAAGTTGGGGAGCCATTCTAAAACAAATCGAGCGATTGAGATTTTTGGAAACGTGGGTCAGCAGACGACGCAGGTACCGCAGATCGATAGTAAGGCTGTCACGAACTTGGGCGGTAGCGTGAGCAAGAAGCAGAGGAAACCGGTCGGTCTTGTGAGACTTATGGTAGACGATGTGCTGGAGCGGATGCTGAGATCGGTGGGGTGGTTATTGGACGTCCTTATGGCGTTCGCGAAGAACGTCATTGGGTTGTTTACGACGCATACGTTGCTAGTTGGACTGCTGGTGGTCAGTGGATTGTATAATGGATGGTATGGCTATCGCGATAGTCTGGCTTGGTGGCATGAGCGGAGCGCTACGCGGTTCATGAGCAGAGTGGGCGTTGCTCCTGCTCCTCCGGTTCTGAGTAAGGCGATATACTTGCGGGATCTTGATCAGCTCATCGCGGCGCCGGACGTTGTTAATTCGACTCTTGCCTCCATGGTCCCGTCGGAGAATGAAGGTACGACGAAGAGCTGCCGAACGACTTTCGCCGAACAGCTCACTATTTCCGCTTCTGTCCCTTCCGGCAGCAAAGCAGCAGGAGCTCAACTCCATCGCACCCGCGACTCTCTAGCCCGCTACCGCCACGACCTACTCGTCGCTCTTCGCGTTGTCAATCGCGTGGAGCGGGACGTGGTGAGTGCGGAATGGGAGGAGTGGGTCAAAGGCGAAGAAGCGAAGTGCGCTAGGGTAGAGGGAATGCTTCAAAAGCAACGGCAAAGCAAACAGCCGAGCGGCAAGGCGAGGGAGCTAGAGCTGGATATGGACCTGGGGGAGGAGTTTACGGAGTATTGTAGGAGCTGCCGGAGTGAGGTGGCTGGGCTCGGGGATGGGGGGACAAGTTTGATATGATAATACGAGGGTTTGGGGCTTTGGAAGATAATGTGCAGGATGATACCCAGGGATAATTGCAGATGGTGTGGATAGTGTATAGGCGTCAATACATCCCGCCGGTTTGGCGCACCTCGTTGGCCACCACCCTTTCACGTCCGTCTTCCGGCTTGACTGCCTGTAAGGCTGAGGATTGGCGGAACGACATCACCCTCATTGCTGATTCAGATAGAAGGTAGGGTGCGGCGCCTGCAGCGGTATGGTCTTCCTTCGAATCGGTGCGGCTATCAATCACCCCGTGTCAAATACCGCCGCAGCAACTCGACTACTCGCAGTACGCGCAACCATCACCGTAATCTATGCCGCCTAGATTCACCGATACCTTCAAAGTAGTATGGCCAATTTCAAGAATGACCGCAGCCCCCATCGAGAGTACAGACAGTCGCAACAACACGGTCAACACAGCAATCTCCAGATAATCCGCCTCGTTCGGAGTCGTTCCGGAACTGCCTTCACAAGATCGTTAGGCATACGGGTAATCGTATCCGCCACAGCTGACTAAGCTGTGGCCTCAGGCCCGACACACTCCTCGATCCCAACTCAAAAGCTGGAGGGTACAAGCACTTCGGTCATGACTTACAATCGAAAAGGATACATGTGTTGAAGGTCTGCTGTCAGTGATGTGTCCGGGCGTAGCCTTCTATAGTGATCTACAGTGAACTTTCGTCCGCGGCAGAGCGCAAGATTGAAAACGGTAGAATTGGCTGCGGTCGGAACGAAACAGGTAGACGCGAGCAATGGAAGCTCATCCTCAATGCGTAGGTATAGACTCGGAACCATGGAAGTGTACCCCGTGGGGTCATTGAGGTACCCCGGAGTCACGGAATGGCACTAAGGAGACTCGAGCATCAAATGCATAGTCATGTCGTCCATTGCTCTCTTTTCATCCTGACCCGCGCTTGTTACACAGCCAACCACTACGCTTCACCATGGCGTTCAAGCAAGCTGACACCACGCAGTCGCCAGCTTACGAGAAGCCCTCAGACTCTGCAGCTTCCCTCACCGACGCTCACGTGGTTGGAACCGATCTCGCTCACCTGCAACCTGGATACTATCGAAGTCGACTTTTTCTCGGGAGCTTCGCGGCATTGTCATTGGGAATCTTTAGCGGTGTGGCAGCCTTTGCCTTCCCAGCACCTCTTCTCGGCGTCATCAATGATGATATCGGACCTTCCAGCTCCTATGTCTGGATCTCATACGTGTACAATACTTCACTTGCAGTCACGTTTCCCATCCTCGGTCGTCTTAGCGATATAGCTGGCCGACGCTATTTCTTCGTGGGCGGTGCGGTCCTCGCCACCATCGGCTCCATCATTTGTGCGACGGCTCAGAGTATCCCGGTCCTCATTGGCGGCAATGTATTTCTCGGTAAGTCAGCAAAGGCACTGAACCCTAAATGATCTCAAATACTGATGCTATACGATCAAGGTGTTGCCTCTGCTACACAGCTGTCGTATCATTTCGTGCTCGGAGAGCTTGTCCCTATCAGATACAGATATACCGCCATTGCGATTCTTTACATCTTCGCGGTTCCAGGTGGTGGATTTGGACCTGTGATCGCAGAAGCGTAGGCCAGCTCCACTTTCATAATCTACGTTCTCTACTCTGCTAATGACCATACTAGTTTTCTGGTCTACTACCCGAGCGTGAGTTGGCGGGGCCTGTACTACGTACTGATCGGAGTAAGAGTCAAGAGATACTGCTGGCAGCAATGTTGCTGACATGTTGTAGGTCAACGCGCTTGCTCTCCTCTTCTGGACCCTATTCTACTTCCCGCCGGATTTCAAAGAGAAACACGGGAACGATAGCAAGATGCACTGGCTCAAACACTTCGACTACGTTGGACTTGTCCTTTTCATGGGAGGACTGGTGGTCTTCCTGTTCGGCATCTCGTCCGGAGGCTCCCAATGGCCCTGGGAATCTGCACCACCGCTGGTAATGATCATACTTGGCTTCTTGTCACTAGTAGCGTTTGGACTGTGGGAACGATTCGCGAACATCAAAGAACCACTTGCCCCCAGCCGGATATTCAAGGTGCCATGGCTTGCCTGCGGCTTAACCCTGGGCTTTGCGTCGTCAATCTACTATACTACTGCGATTGTTTGGCCGCAGCAAGTGTCAGTCTTGTACTCGGACGGTAACCAAATACGCACTGGGTTCTTGGCTTGCATTCCGGGGCTGGCCAACGAAGCATCGTTGATCATTGGCGGGTCCATTGTCAATTTGATCGGTCATCACAAGTACCAGACTATGGCTTCGCTGTTCCTTGCAGGCATGTTCATGGCATGTAAGTGTTCGCCTTCATCTTACACACCAAGTACCTCGCATATCTAACTTGTTCTCAGGCTGTTCATTGGTGTCTGTCAATAACGAGTCTCTGATGATCGGGCTCGTCTTCTGCGCCAATTTCTGCGCCGGCTGGGTAGAGATCATCAATCTCTCGAACTCGACCATTGTCATCGAAGATCAGCGCGATATCGGCATTGCTGGCGGCCTAGCTGCTTCTCTGCGCACAGGTATTGCCGCCATCTCGACAGTCGTCTACGTCACTACGCTCACCAATCAATCGACCAAGAACATCCCAAGGCTGGTAGGCGCAGCCGTCGTCAAAGCCGGTCTGCCTTCGAGCAGTATACCTGGCTTCCTCACGGCTATCAATCTTGGTACTGCAACCGCTTTTGCCAAAGTCCCGGGAGTTTCGAAGGAGATCATCTCGGCTGGGGGTGCTGCATATAAGGTCGCTAGTGCGGAGTCGTACCGGGTCTTGTACCTGGTGAGCATTGCGTTTAGCGCAGTCGGTTTTGTGGTTACTTGGTTCACTCCTGACACCGAGGCCCTCCAAACCACCCAGGTCGCAGCTACGCTACATACTCATGAATTCCCAAACGAAGAAAAGCAGGCAGGCCTCGAAGCCTAGGCTTGAGAGGATCGCCTGACTTGGGAATTCCTATATAGTCCCTAGTGCACAATTAATACGTTCAGTCGAAGTGCGTCCCGATCGTCCATGTTAACGTGAGAACTTGGATCCGTTGCACCTGCAGGAGAATGGTAATCCAATTGCAGTCTTATACGATGCCGTCTTGTCAGACCGGACCTGGGCCTTCTCTGAACCTCGAATCAAAGATTGCATTGTATAAGCCAAGTCCCTATGTAGCTTGGAACAAGTCGAAAAGTGCTGCCAAGATCCGGATGTGCTCCTTGGGCTCGTGCCCTGAAGGACCTCGGAATGCCTGACCAAGCGGCCGAGCAGAGAGTTGATATCTGCTTCCGCGAAATTCCTGGTCTGGTTCTCTTAGCATACAGCTGCGTCTGCTGGATTGGCTTCTGGAAACACAGCCTTCGACATCGACCATTTGAGCGCTTCTTATTGTGTTGACCATGCTTCCACCGTCCAACGAGATCCACACGCTACCAGGGCTTACGAATAAAGTAGGTGAGCTTTGTTCAATCAGAAGAAAGATCCCCTGTTGACGGCCTGTGCTCGAAGGTTGCCATCGTTACTGGAGTCTCCTCTGGCATAGGCTGTGCTGTTTGTGCCGCTTTCCTCGCATCAGGCGTCAAAGTACTAGGGGTGGATGTCAAGTCAGCTCCATCTTCTATCAAGGATGACAACTTCGTCTTTCTCCAGATCGACCTGATTCGTCCGGAATCCTCGGATCTAGTCGCTCAAGCATGCAAAGATGCATTCGGCGAGCGTATCGACATTCTCATCAACAATGCTGGTATCATGGACAACAGCGCCAGCGCTGACACCTTAGACGATGAGACATGGACGCGCAATATTGAGATCAACTTGACATCCCCTGTCAAACTCATGCGCGCAGTCTTGCCTTCAATGAAAGCACAAGGGTATGGGAGCATTGTGAATGTGTCTACAAAGGCCGGAAACAGTGGAGCGGTCTCTGGAATCGCCTATTCGTCCGCAAAACATGGCCTCCACGGTGCCACAAAGAATGTGGCGTGGAGATTCAGAGATGATGGCATCAGATGCAACTGCATTGCCCCTGGAGGTACGTATTGCACTCTCTGGACGCAGTACACAGCCAGTCCTGACCCGTCAAAGGTGTCAACACGAACATAACAGACTCTTTCGACCACTCGAAGAGAGACATGGAGGCGTACCACAAGCACAAGTAAGATATACAACTCCCTTTTGGAACGACCCTGACTTTCGCCCAGGCCTATACACGACCTTCATGTTGATCCCACAGTCGGGCGGAATTATCTCCCATCACCTCAAGACATGACGGGATTGATCCTGTACCTTGCTTCCGACCTCAGTCGAGCTATGAGTGGCTCCATCATTCCTATTGACTTGGCTTGGTGTGCACTATGAGGGGACGACGAGACATAGT
Source organism: Neocatenulostroma microsporum (assembly GCA_022814695.1). Taxonomy (NCBI): domain Eukaryota; kingdom Fungi; phylum Ascomycota; class Dothideomycetes; order Mycosphaerellales; family Teratosphaeriaceae; genus Neocatenulostroma; species Neocatenulostroma microsporum. The sequence goes on from JAKLLW010000614.1 coordinate 28,134, forward strand.
GGACGACATCGTTTCTTGTCGAATTTGAACTCGGCATCGTTGACAATTTGTACCAGCAGATGACTATCTACTTGGGTCCACCATGCAGATATCCGCCGTCTACAAGGACTTCTGTGCCAGTGATGTATGATGCTTCGTTGCTTGAGAGGAACAGCACGGCATTGGCGGTGTCCCATGCAGTGCCCA
>JAKLLW010000615.1:0-28269 GCA_022814695.1 Neocatenulostroma microsporum
GGCATGAGCTCGTAGAGGAAAGAAGCTGCGCCGTACAGCAGGAGCGCGCCTGGGCTGAAGAAGAAGTTGCCATTTTCGGCCTCAGACTGGAACCACCTGTTCTTCCTGTAGATAGAAAGAGCTTCACGGTTGCAGTTGCCGTTGCACTGTTCCATCATGTATCCGAAAAGCTGCGCTCATGTTAGAAGATATCTAGTATTGCAGGGTATAAAGAACTTACGGTGGCGTTCCATGAGTGGTTGTCTCCGTTCGCAAGGAAGTAGTCGTTGCGGGTGAGGGATGTGTCGGACTCGAAGTGGTTGTGGCCGTCCAAGCCAAGCTCGTCCCCCAGGAGACCACCCGACACAGAAGTACGGGACGTGGCGTCGCATCCAATGGAAAGCTTTCCAGTGCCGACGAGGTCACCGTCCTAAAATGTTGTTAGATGGGCAGGTCTGCTTGTCAATGGCACCGAGAAGACTCACCAAGCCAACACCAGCGATGGCAAGGAGGTTAGCCAGGTCGTAGCCAACATTGTAAACGTTCTGCTGTGCGTCGACCAACTCGTTGTAGGTCGTAATGCCGTCTCTGGCAATGAACTGCGATGCATCATCAGTATAAAGTGATGTCTTGATGATCGCCGGGGAACGGATCATACCCCGTGGTTCGCCATGGCGTTGATACCTGGGCAAGGTCCTCTGATGTCGAGGGGCCCTGGCTTCTGGAACTGGTGGACAGTGTCGCCCTTAGCCGGGACGAGATAACCACCCTTGCCATTGCCCGGCTGGCCATTCTTCGCATTGTTGTACGGGTACTTCGCAGTCACCGTGGGCGCTGGGGTGTGGTTCGGGTTGAACGGGCAGCTGGACGCAGAGGCACGGGCAGCGAGCGGGCTACCGCGGCGGTAAAGCGCTGAGTCGACACCGGCCTGTTGTGGCACCCATGGGAAGGCCATGGCGCCGTTGGCGGCCAACAGGCCTACCAAGACGGAGTTTATCGCGGAGTTGACCATTGTGTGAGATGTTCTGTGTGATCGAAGAAGAGTTTGCTAGAGAAAGTCCCTGCCTGGGGAGAAGATGCAGGACGAACAGTCTGTTATACCGTGTGCTCTGCTGAACTTGGTCAGAGACTATCCCAGTCTGGTAGCAACTGTGGGAGTCCGATGTCACTCCTCGAGGCTCATGTGGTGCGACGATGGTGCTGGGCATCGAGTTTGATCGCTTACTCCTCACGATCCAACCAAATTTCCGGTCATCAAGGTTCGAGCTAGATGATGGAGGAAAGCCTGGTAGTGAGCGCCTCGGCCGGGGTAGGAGGTCAGCTCAGGCTGAAGCACGTCCTAGGGTAGCTACCGGCGCCATCCTACAGCAACGTTCGACGGCTTTCCACATCTTGCACCGCCCGCAACTCATTTTGGACACATGCCAGGCGCCACGTGCATCATGTTGCGCAAGACCGAGCCATGAATGCAGACCGTAATATTTAGTAAGCCTTGTATGATGATGTATCCTCTGACAAGTCAAAGGGAGACGTCAGTCGAAGCTTCGATGGTCAGCCTCGCTCTGCACTCTGGTGCGTCTCAGCTGGATGGACCAGGAGCGCAGCAAACTCTGGAGGGGCGTCTCAACAAGCGCAAGGGCACGATGGGCGCTGGAACGATTATTGCCAGTACCACGGGGCGGTAAGGCTGTTGGGGACTCCATGGTCGTGGACGACGTAGTTCAGAGCATCGTGGATCGGGCCGAGGAATTATCCTGGCGATCACGGCCGATCAAGGACGAGTCAGCGATCCGCAGTGGAGAATTTGGAACGAAGATCCAAGTAGAGTTGCCTCGAGAGTTGCATCGCCGTCTCGAGCCCAGGAGCAAGAGCCAACCTAGGGCCGAGGTCTGGACTTGCTTCCGGAGTGAGTGTACGTACATATCAACGGACTGAACAGCGTTCCGGGTAAATACGACCTTCGACTGGGTTTATGATGAATATAAGGCCAGATGACCAGTCTCTTCGGCGCATAGCCCTCTTCTTCGGTACAGCAGATAGAGGGCGATCGCGGATTGCCATGAAAGTGGTATTGCTGCTTTCCGTCAAGAGTCAAGACCCTCAGACCAGATCACCAGGCTCCACGTGGGGTTAAGGTTTGGCTTCTTTGCGGGGAGAATTAGACTCCCAGGGTTGTTTCGAGGGGTATGAGAGGGGTAGTCTGAGGAAGCAACGTCGGCCCACCGAGGGTCGAGGTGTTGAAAAAGGCTTGAAGGCCTTGTCGGTCCTCATGAGTCGTATTCTTGGCTCTATGCTGACATACCGCATGCACGGGCTCCGTTCGGTGGATCGTCGTTCGGACAGGCCAAGGCACAGGCTGAACGGAGCGAACGAAGTTGATCAACACTGGAGGCGACGACATCGACGTGCTTTCCTCACCAACACCGATTGGCAGTCAAATCACGCCAGAGAGAGACGTGTTCACTTCGAGCGCTCGTGGGTCCTGTGTGTAAAGTCGAATACTCTATCTGAGCTCGACACATCTTCTACCACAGCTTGTTGCCCGAGATGGCAGCTCAGAGTGACGTCGCACGCCAATATTACATACCAAGACATCGTCATCCGCGCTTTCCGGAAGTACCCTGTCCCAGTGCCGACGTCTCCCCACTCACCATGCTCACGTGTTGGTCTCAATGCCGTCCAGCCCATGCGCATGATCGCAGGCCGCCTTCTCGTTCACAAAGCGCAGTACATGCCCGCCTTCCTTCTCATCATGAGTCTGAAAATGCGCACCGTTTTCCAAGACGATGTCCACAGTCGTCGTGAGCTCGTGGTCCATGTTGGCCGTGAAGGAGGCTGACGACCCCAAACGCAATACTGACGAACTTACCATGGGAATTCCGTACCACCAAAGGATACCGAGAAGCAGAAGAGCGAGTCCGGCGATGGAGAGGAGTACTCCCACCGCATCCGTATGCTTCATTCGACCGAACCTGGTGCAATTTTTCTCCTTGTTGTATTGGTTCTTCGGATGATAAAATAGAGTCACTAAGACCAGGCTAGCCCAGTTGATAGCCATCACCGTCCAGAAGATGGGCCGCCAAGAACCGTTCTGCACATAGGCGTAGGTCAATGATCTGTTAGTGAAGATCAAGCATGAGAACATCACCCGGTCACTCACCAATGAGTCCAGCAAAGAGTGAGGCGTGAGCGAAACTCGTCTCGAAGCATCCAAGCGCTGTGCCTCTGGACCTCTTCGGTACCAGCTCACCAACGCAGGTCCAGCCCGGTGGCACAGACGATGTTGCCGACTGCGCCGAACACACTGCCGGCCACGACGTACCACCTTCGGCCATAGATGCCCCTGAGCCTCACGCATTAGCAAGTCTCGACGCCATTGTAGCATCGGCGTTGGCTGATTGGGAGTACATACCCGAAGCGACCAAAGAGAGGAGAGGTGCATCCGACAGCGACAGTCAGTGCCGAAGAGATCCAGATGTAGCTCGACGATGGACCTGGAACGATCAGCATGCGGAAGACTTCCACTTGATAAGTGTGATTTACCAAGATCGTCATTGATGATGGAAAGCACAGAAGAAGCTCCCCGAAGCATAAAGATGTCTGCGATCCAGCCAAGAGATATGCTAGCAAGAGCGAGCCAGTTGGTCCACGACATCTTGAAATTACCCTCCACATCGGCGGGTCGTTAGGAGTCTTCGGAACCGGCGACCGACAACTTCTCGGGGTCACTGTTCGTAGTCATGTTCTCGCCATTGGACTTGGAAATAGAGTCTTGATCGGTGGCCGCGGTCTCAATGAAGTCGGCGTCGTTGGCGACATCACCGGCGTGCTCCCGCCGGCCGGCGGAGCCAGTGGTCTTCATCGTTCTGTCTCGGCAAGCTAATTGCGCAAGGAGGCTGGTGTCACCGAGATGAAGACAAACCCTGTTGATTGAGGCTTCTGCGGTCCGCATTGTCAGGGATATGTCAACATCTCTATAGACAGAGATCACCGACAAAGCACCGTGGACCTCGCTCCTCTACCTAGTACCTGGCGACTTTCCGAGCCACGTCCTATTCTCCGAACTGGGGCCCCAGTCGATGCATCACTAGATCCGGGGTCGGAATGATAGCTCTGTATATAAGCACTGTGTAAACTCGCAACCTCGGGTCGTCAAGTTTGTCTTAAATGTGCTCTGTCATCCTTGCGTCGATCAGTGGTACGAGGAGCGAGTTGTCTGATAATGTATAAATACCCCTCCCACATCTGCCTTGCGGATCGACTGCTCAGTCTGACCCGAGAAGGCTTCGTGATGTTCTTGAGCTTCTTAAACTCTACGCCATCTATCTCAAGCGCTTGCAGCCCGGTGGTGTTCAGAAGAACTCGGAGAATGATAGGACCGCGTGCACTTCAACGCTCCAGTTCTAAGACTGTTCGGATACCGGATCATTGCTGTGCCCGGTTTCGCAGCAAGAGGAACTGCATCGCACAAGGGCCTATGGAACGTCAGTCTGACCAAAGGGCTGATTTCCTCTCAGCAGGCGCGGAGAATGCCGCGTTCCCCTATACACATGGAATGGCGACGATAAGTCGGTGTCATTTGGTGGACGCCTGTCACCCCAATAACGGTCGATAGAGAAAATACAAGTCTCTTAAAGTCTGCCAAAGATGCCTTAACTCCGAGAAAAGGGACGACTGTTGCGACTGCATGGGCTCTTACGCGGAGTAATTGTGTCAGTTACACTGTCTGCAGAGTGGTATACCCGCGCACTCACGGCGCCCGCCCATCAACCTTCTCAGCGAGGTCGCAGTCTGCCGTCGGACCCCGCTCATGATGCATGATGCATGATGCCCGTGAAACCCACAAGCACAGTCCGCCTGCGCGACAAGGGCCTACCTGATACGCCGGCGAGTTGTGCGAATGATAGCCGTCGATCCTGCGCGAGTGACTGCTACGCGAAATGCTTTACAGCTGCGAGTATGATCCGTCAAGGCTTACAGCTGCGCCAGAGATAGCTTCACTCATGTCTCCTGCCAGAAACAGCGTCAAGTTGCCAATGTCATAAAGCTTGGTCGCTGTCTGCTTCGGTTCGTTCCCTGCGGAAGGCACGTCCTTAGCGATCCTGCGAGGAATGTCAGCTCGAGCGCCCACAGAAGAGGATCTGTCTGACTTTTCCGAGTTTATCAGCGCCTCCATATGCCTCTTTGCGTCTTTATACGCGCCAGTGGTTCGCTTTTCTTGTGCTGACCCTCCGCTCGTAGCTCCGACGCCTGGGAGGTCAGCACGTAACACTGCGATTGCCAAGTGAACAAAGGCCTACCCTGCGGCAACATAACATTGCTTCTGACGCCGCGTCCTTGATGTCGAGTGGCAAGGTCTTTCGCGAGCGCGATCTACATAGCATTAGTATCCGCTCAGGCGCCAAGCCTGACTCAATAGCTATGTGCTTGGTCGGAGACGCTGACGAACGGCTGGTTCCAAAGTGTCTTCTCCGGCATCCTCGCTAGCAGGCAGAGTGATGATGGAACCTCTCCCTTCATCTGCCATACCCTTACCCAGCACATCGCTTAACTGTCTCAGCGCTCGTGTATCAGCCTCTCTTGCATCCTCCACGATGTTGACGAGCACATCGATTCGCTCAAACCCAAAGTCCTCCCTCACTCGTTCTGCTACCCTCTCTGGTGTTGTCCTGGAATGGATATCGCACCGCTCGAATTGGAAGTGTGTCCCGAGCCCAGCGTTCAGCGAGTGATCCTTCGGCCGCGAATCGATGCCCAGAACCAGCGCATTAGCTTTGAGCAGTGTCTTGCAGACGATGATGCCGAGCGGAGTGGATGCGGACGTCACGACGCATACGCGATACTGGAGGTTTAGCGGGTTGGATCTTTCGATGATTGACATCGCGTGGGCAGGTGTTATCGTGCTACCGGGGTTTGAAAGTGAGGAGATAGAGAAGTCTGCTGTTACTGGGATCGGAAAGGGATACAGAGAGAAACACACTCACTATACCTTCAAGCCTATCCTAGTTGCTCGCGCTCTCATGAACATCCGCTGGCGGAGGTGCCGTGTGAGCGGACAGACGGAGACTTGGTGAGCTTCGAGAGCGGAGCGCAACCGGGTGTCCCCGGCGCTAGACCAGGTTAAGAAGCCACGACGCGGGCTGCTTTCTTTCGTCCTGGGAGACCTCAACCTTGAACCTCTGCACTATCCTATCGCTATGCTGTACTCGCGAAACAGTCTCGCGTCTACGACAGCAATCTCGGAGAGTCTTCATCGTACGTGCTATATCGACGCCGAACCAGAGCAAAACACTCGATTCCTCGAGGCCGAAGCAGCCAACTGCGACTGGGAGACGAGCGAGCGAGCACCGCTTCACCTTGAGCGCGTGATAACTATCTGACAAGGTCCCCAAACTTCTCGTCGAGGATATGTCAGTCCAGCAAGATCCGCGTTTTGAAAGCAGCTCGAACTATGACCACAGCGCGATCGCTTCTGTCTTCTTGGACTTCTACAGGTTCTTATCCAGCATGCCGCCATACCTTGAAGAAGACGTCTTGCAGCCTCCGCCAGAAGGCTGGCAAAACATCACAGATGAACGCTTTGTGCCTCTCGGGAAGAACAGCACGGTCATAGACCTCCTCAAGCATCTACCATATCTCAACATGGACTCGCAGGAGTATGTCATAACGCCAGGACCGACCATGCTGATCGACTACCGTAGCAGAGCTTTTGAGCTGGGACTACAATCCAACTTCGACCGCGCTCCGAGCTGTTGGTTCGTCTGCCCGTACACTCCTCCAGATGGCTTTCCGCCTTGGGTAGTACCCATCACGACGGGCATCATCCGCGGTGAGTATGCCATGCTGGACACAAGCGATGGCACGATCACAAGGCAAGTCCAGACTGCGGGTGGATACGGGCCGAGCTATGCCTCTGACGACCTGCGCAAATGGAGAGATGACTACACGGACGACACAGTACCGGTCGCTGAGTACTTTGACCAGCTCAAAAAAAGCTACAAGCGCTCACAATGGCTGCCTTACTACTCAGAAGGCAAGTTCAAGCTTTCCGCCGGCGAAGATCAGCAGGAGCATGAACAGCTGACTGTTATCTACCGTGAGCATGGATGGCCGAGTGCCTTCAGGCGAGAGGAGTGTCGGTTGGCGTTGCTCTCATGCGACGAGGAGACTACGCCCAAGCCGCCTTGATACTAGGGTCTCAGAGATTTTCGGGCTGTGCAGAGTTGCAGATGCAGCAAATACGTGCCGCGCGATTCTCGAATGCCGCGGTATTGTATATCACTTACGTGAACCACCACCGAGGGCAGGATGGACGGCGAGTATAGTGCATGCACATTGTGGGAGCGTTCCTTTGCGAGGGCTGAGTACTTTGCACATACATGGCGTCAGGGCGATCTGCTGAGCCGCAGTGTATCAAGGAAAGCTGCGTAATGCCGAAGACGCGAAACACGGTAAGCGGCAACGGATGCGTCAACGCTAGCAGATGTTGCATCGAGCGACGAATACACGTATGCTGCCTTGTCTGGTGGCTTCACTGACTGCACGCTTACTCGCGGCTCACTGCAGCTTCTGCGTGGTTGCGTCTGTCGCCACACGACGACAGCTCTGCTGCCACGTCACGATATGTGCCCGACCTCCCAGGCTTATCGACACCGGTGAGGCAGATTGGCTGCTGTTGCTCCATCTTTCACCCCATCAACACAGTTCCGAGTGACCGGCCGATACATCGGTTGCCATCTCCTTGCTGATGACTATCTCCGCTGCGAACCCTCCGGCTTCCTCAGTCGGCTCTTCCACCAGGATGGACGAAGGAACATTCACCAAAAGCGCGGCGAGGAAAGACGTATACCAAGGCCTTGAAATCAGGTCAGATCCGCGTGTTGTGTAACCTCTATCCATCTGAAAGCTTCGATGCGCCGCTGAGAGGACTTATCGTGATCCAACGACCGACTGGCTACCCGTATCAAGCGCTGTCATACTCGTGGGGTCATGCCGACGTCACCGAAATCATCACTCTTGAAGACACTACGAATGAGTCACGTGGAGGGCACGTTGTTATGATCGGACCGGACTTGGACGGCGCTCTTCGCCACCTCAGGTCTGCAACGGAGATGCTGACGATCTGGGTTGACGCCATATGTATCAATCAAGAAGACCTGGAGGAACGCAGCGCGCAAGTGCGTATCATGCACACAATCTACGCAAATGCTGAAGAAGTCGTTGTGGGGCTTGGCGTAGCTGCTGATGGCAGCGACCGGGCCATGCGCTTCGCCGAGCTCTCTGCGGCGGTATTCCAAGTATATGGGACTCGCTGGCTGTTGGCAAGACCTGATGAAAGCAGGTACAGACGCCGGACTGTCGGCCTTGTCGAAAAGCGATGGACGTTTCGTGGAGTCCCTAGAACGCTCGTCCCATGAGTTATTCTCGGGACACATGTGCGAAGAACGGGAAGGCGGCATTTGCGACTTCTTTGCTGCGGCAAATTGTCAGGCACTCGAGCACTTCTTGGCACGCCCGTGGTGGGAGAGGCTTTGGATCCTTCAGGAGCTTGCACTGGCCCGGAGCGTGGTAGCCAGGTGTGGGGAGTCTTCTTTGGCATCGGAGATGTTATATGCCATCATGCCGGGACACGGTTATCGGCGCAGTGCGGATTGGCATGGTATTGCTAAACAGAGCGGCCAAGGACTTCATACGCCCATCAGCAGAACATCCACAAGATGGGCGCCTCGTTGGGCCCGGATTGATTGTAGACACGAGTCAGAAGATCGAATTGGAAACGGAAACAGGCGATATTTGTCCAGGCTTTGAACTTTTGGAAAGCCAGGAAGGGCTCAACCCGACAGGCTGTTCCCGTTCCCACGCACTGGTTCGAAGCCGAGTTCGGCTTTAGGCGCTCCGCAATACAATCCCGAATTATACGCCACACACGTACTAGCTAATGACTCGGTCTGCTTGGAGGAGCACCTGAGAAGGAGGTAGTATGTTCTAGAAGCTCTCCGCTTCCGCTTAAGTATTTTCCACTGCCCTCCGTCTTCTGATTCCTTTCCTACAAAGCGCAACCGCCACCACATCCAGCGGCGCCCACAGCGGTTCCGCAGCTGCAGGTACGTATCCCCTTTTCTTATGTGGCAGCATCGGCGAGAAGCGTTGGAGTTGATCGTGGATGTGGCAGCTTCATCGCGCCCTTCCTGCGCCCTCCAGCGTCATCAATGATCTGTCACAGGCCTTGGAACATGCTAGCCCCCAGATCATGTACTGTGAAGGAGCCGGGTACATCGCGCGCACCGACTACTGCGTCGTCAGCTTAGCTGCAGTTAGATTCGACGTCGTGTACTTACGCTGCTGCTCGCTCGCCAGGTCCTCGCCAAGGTTCGCTCGCCCGGTGTGGCATCAGCTATTCGCGACGGATGGTTTGCAGCCGGGCTTGCTCTCAGGTCTTTGACTGAGCCTTGGTGCTGGATCATGTGCTGGGCACAGCATGTTGGCTTCTTCGCTTGCGTGGTTTCGGATGTCATGGCCTCTTCTTCACCGTCGCGAGGGGTGCGGGCCCCTTTAGGCCCGCCAGGCTAACAAATGCAGGCCATCAGCTATTGAGCATCTCGCTTGATACTGGAGGCTTAACACATCCCACCTGCACACCTTGACCGTTGCCCAGGGAAGCAATTCCCACCTCCACCATAACCCTACCCTCCTACAGAGGATGGATCGCAGATACGACCATACTGCCTCCGTCCTTCAAGTATTGCCACGACCTTGTTGCTGCTGCTCCGCCCTTTGAGCTTCATAATCGCCCTGCTGCTGTCCGTCAACAGCCGCGCCAAACGGCCCATTGAAAGGTGCAGTTAAAGGCCCGTTCAAAGGTGCATCGAACGGTCCAGTCACAGGTGCATTGAAACGCCTATTGGAAGGCCCGTTGGTATTTCCGATAACCTGATGCCCATTAAAGCTGTAGTAATTGTTGTTGGTGGTCACTTGCGTACCAGAATGCTGTGCTATGAATGCTTGCGCTTGCGGTGTTATAAACCCTCCATTGCCGCGCTCCGATGCCACCAAATGCGAGTGGTGTACCACGCTGCGCTCTGTTTGAACCCGCCGATCTGGGCCGGTCAGTAAGGTGGTGGAGGCTCGACAGGTACAAATCGGGGAACGCCAGTACCGCGACAAGCACGAGGAGGTATTATGATCAAGGGCCCTGCCGGGGGAGGCTCGTCAGGAGGAGATTCGTTGGAGGGTGGATGTGCATGGCTTGGACACGCAGGCGGCTGACGAGGAGGACGAGAAGTCTATCCGCCGTCTGTGATCATTGCCGTCTCATTCCCCAACGACGGCAATGAGATCGTGTGCCCGTTGCCAATCTCATACGGCTCCGCCCCGACAATGTGTAGCGAAAAAGAGATCGGCGTAAGTTCACTTCACTTCTCACACGTCGCTCGAATACTAATAATGCTTTGTTGCGCAGGGGAGCCGCTTTGCATGGATGCAGGTTCACATCCGCCGTCACCACCCGCAGTACTACAGACCGAACCTCCCAGCCCCGAGTAGGAGCCTCGAGCTTATGGTACACATACTAACGGGTAGCACCCTTGGAGGCCGCCTCAGTCATCTGAGACTGCCTCGTGTTTTCGGAGACATCTGCTAACCCATCGCTACTAGGTCAACAGCCCTCCGCGAAGACAGCCACGTCTCCAGTGGCAGCAGAACATTTGCGGCGATCCAGCCCAGTTGCCGCAACAGCAGCCGCAACAGCAGCACTCTGATCCGTCTGGAGAAATGAAGGATGCCGAGACAACGGTCTTTCCTGGCGTGGTCGGATTCCTGCGCCTCGAAGCCACGAGTAGGAGCCTCAAGCTTATGGTAGCAAAAGTGATGGGTGTAAGGGCTGGCAGATGTCTCCAAAAGCATGCCGCAATCTCAGATATCTGAGATGGCCTCCAAGGGTGCAAGGATGACAGTTGCCTCTAAAAGCATGGGGACTAGAGTAGTGCAAAGGTTGGCAGATGCCTCCAAGGCCGGGAGCGGCTCTCAGATGTCTGAGACGGCCTCTAGACTCCAAGTATGCTACCCACCATTAGTAACTTGACTAACTTTTTATACCGAAATCCGAGAATCTGGCCAGAGCACCATCTCCGTGTTCCTGTTTAGTAGGCTATAGGCCTACGATGTAGGCCGGGATGTCTATCTAGCCCACAATCGCTGGATATTGTTTCGGGGATAATGGCACTAGGAGCTCCTAAAAGCGATGGGTTCAAGGGTTTAGCAGATATCTCCAAAACTATGCGGCCGTCTCTGGTACCTAAGACGGCCTCCAAGGGTGCTACCCATCAGTTTACTATCCGCCGTCTGTGATCATTGCTGTGCTCGCATCCCCAAAACCAAGGACTCGTGCGTACGGTACCGTAACCCCAGCATCCCCGTGTTCCTGTTTGGTGAATTATAGGCCTCCGATCTGGCTAGGGAGGTCTATCTAGTCCACAATCGCTAAATATTCTTTCGGGGATAATGGCACAAAGCGGCCGGGGTTTAGCAGATATCTCCAAAACTATGCGGCCGTCTCTGGTACCTGAGACGGCCTCCAAGGGTGCTACTCATCGGAGAAGTTTTCATAGGTGGAGAAGTTTTCATAGGTGAAGAGAGAATTCTAGGTACAGTGCGCCCCCTTGGCGTTCATAGCCTTCAAACGCTCAATCAAATCACACGTTGCCGCCGGAAACCACTTCCCCGAAAATACTATCTCACGGTGAGGGGACTCGTAGGCTGGCGGAGGTACCAACGCACGTCTCCACCGCCTGAGATTCCTGCCACGCCCCTTCCGTCTCGTAGTCACATTCTTGGGTATAATATACTATTCAAACCCAAGGAGTCGTGCGTAGGGTACGGTAACCCTCTGCAGGTCCCTATGCTTGCCCAGCACCATCACGACTTCTTTCAACAAATCCTGCCGTCTCCAGCCCACAATCTCATCACCGTCTCCCCATTCACCCCCTGCACCTGCACCTCCAGCATCATCTTGATCGGCAGAGTCGTCCTCACCTAAGAAGCGATGGGTCAGCAGATGTCTCACAAAGTCGGGGGTGCTTTCAGATGCCTGAAACGGCCTCCCGGGGGTCAGATACGTACCTTGCTCTTCGAAGAGTCGGCCCATGAGACCCTTGAGCAGCTCCTCCACTTTGCCGCGCAAACCTTCAGCGCCGATGCGCTTAGCATACATAATCAGGTAGAGGCGGAACTCGTCTTTCGCTCCCAGCGTCTGGGCGGCTGCTACGCGGTTCTCCAGGTGAGCGATCGAGACTGAGGATTCAAACCCCTCGAAACCCTCTGCACTATGGAGTTGTTTGACCAGTCGTTGGAGGAAGTATGAGCGACCTTTGAGGATGGATTGAGAAGTCGTATTTCGTTCCAGGAATGGTATGATCCCTGCGGAGACGTTCTCCGGTGCGATGTCGTCGAGGTAGGAGTCTTCTTTTCTGGATTTGCCCTTGCCGGTAGTAGAAGCGGTCCGAGGTGGTGCGGAGTTGACGGAGGTGTCCGTAGTATTCCAGTACTGACTCCCCACCGCCCACCAGGACTCGCTTAGGCGCTGCCATTCGTACATATCGCTGTCGTAGACGAACCCATCACCATTGCTCATACCCACCACAACCTTTCCTTGGCTGTTGAGTCGTGCGAACATAATCGCCGGAGCAGCAGTGAGATGCTCCTGCTGAGCTGCACAAGCCGCATCAAGTACCGGCGCAAGACTGATAGGCGGATGCGCAGCGCTCCTCGTCCGCATGTTCCAAACGTGGGCTCGGCCTGTGGCTGTGATGGCTAGGAGCCACCAACCTTTGCAGTCGAGGATGACGGGCTGCGCTTCGAGGACCGAAGCGTTCATTAGTCGGCGACCGGCGGGCGTCCAGCGATGGAAAGATCCGTCTTCACAGGCAGCGGCCCAGAAGTTCTTGTTACCTGTCACTAGCAAGACGGCTCGAGGTAGGAAGTCCTGCCATATCGTTTGATTTCGACGGGAGACCGTGATGCGTGTCGGCTCTTTGTCTTGGGCTCGTCCCGTTCTGGAAGGGCCGGTGGGATTGCGGGCTTCGAAGACGACGTTGCCTTCGCTGTCCGGTCCGGCTGCTTGGTCGGTTTGGAGGTCTTCTGCTGATTTGGTGATATCGAGTGGGCGGAGGATGACGTTTCGTACAGCAGGGACGGCTAGGCGGACTTGGCTGGTCGTGAGACTCGGGCTCACTAGAGCCGGTCTCAGGACCTCCGGAATCTCAATAGGGAATGTTCTGGCTGTGGCGGAGGTGGAGGGTACAAGGCCCTCGGGAGTGTTGTTCACGATAGGCGTCGCACCACCCTGCTGCACGGCCTGGACTCTCTTCTCTGCTCTCCTCCTCTCCTCAACATCGTCGCTGTCAACCTCGGCGTACTTACGCTTGTTACCCATAAGCAAGCTGGCTATGCCACCCTTGGGAAGACCGTCGTAGGGTTTGCTGAGATCAAGAATCCTACCCGCTGGCTCATCTGACGCCGCTCCCGCTCGGACCGAAGACTGCAGTTGTGGGCGTGGAAGGTTCGCTTCTCCCTGGTTGCTCGAAGAGACCAGTAGGGGTGCAATGCGCTTCTTGCCTTCCTTGGTAAAAGTAACGCGGTTCTTCATCTTCTCGACCTTCTCTTGCTGTGGGTCTTTCGGTGCAGGAGCGGGTGTAGGCTCGGGTGCTGTTCCGTTCACTGTCGCAGCGCCGCTTGCTGTTCCGTTGACCTGAACCACCGTATCGCCGTTGGTCAGAGCACCGGCTGTGGCAGACGCAGCGTCGCCCATCAGCTCACCCATGCGGCCCTCCACGCCCTTCAATTCGCCAGCCTTGCTTCCTTCTTCCAGTCTCAGCGCATCTGCGCCTTCGATGATGCCCGCTCGTCGGCCAGCGCCGTACTTTGCGAGTCTTTGTTCGTTGTCAGAAGCCTGTGCGGGAAACCCAAGCTCTCCCTTCTCAAAGATCAGTGCCGCGATCGTGCCGTCCAGGGATGTACAGAACAATGTCTCGCCGTCAGGACTCCACGCCAAATCACTGATAGGCTTCGCGCTCAGCTCCTGTGTAGTAAGAAAAGGTCTCGGAAACGAAGTGTTCCACACACTGATCGTCTTATCCTGCCCCGCACAAGCCACCACGCTCACGGCAGGTGGGGCAGGCGGCGCGTCCTTGCCGTCTTTCGACGGCGCCGGTGGCGGTTGCGGAAGGAACAGTCGCGGAGAGAAAGCGCAGACTTCCACCGGGCCTTCGTGGCCAATGAGGTTGATCTCGCTATCCCAGCTTCCTCGGTTGATGATAGCAACTGAGCTCACCGGGCCGTTGGTGGCATTCGCAGCAGCGATGTGCGCGCCCTCGGGACTCCAGGAGCAGCGGCGGAAGTAGGTTGTTAGCGGACTCGCTTCGAAAGGGCCAGTGACTGTCTTTTCGAGCGTGAAGTTGTTCGTTTGGTCGTATGCGGTCGCGTTCGGTGGAGGGGTAGTCCAGCGGTAGATCTTGATGCTCCGGTCGTCACTCGCCGTAGCGAAGTACTTGTTTGCGGGGTCGAAAGTGATGCCCTTCACATGTGACTGATGGTTGCTGAGCGTCTTCAGCTTCTCAAAAGTGCTGCCTGACCAGATCACCACCTTGCTGTCCAGTCCCACAGAGACGAGGATAGAGCTATCGCAACTCCAGCCTAGGTCCTGCACGTCGTTGTCGTGTCCTATAAGTCTTCTGAATATGCGCCAGTTCTCCACGGCAGGTACTTCTTTGCTGCCGAATGTCGCATGCTGCACTTGCCCTGGCTCCAAGGAATAGACACACAGTATCTTGTCGTCCGCGCCCGAGGCGAGGTACTTGCCGTTCCCACTGAACCTGACCGAGTGAACCGTGCCGCTGTGGTAGCTCAGACTGGCGAGTTGATTGGGTTTGGTGTAAGAAGGGTTCGAGGCGTTAAGGATAGCTTCGGTGCTCCATATCCGCACGTGGCCGTCTCCAGCTGCTGTCGCGAGGCGTGTACCATCAGGAGAGACGTGGCAGGAGTAGACCTCGTGGTCCTTCTTCTCCCCGCCGTGGACGAGCCAGAGCGGTTTGGTGAAGCGCATGGTTATCGATGGTTTGGGCTCATTCTTTGGTGATATCGATATGTGATGCGCGAGGATGGGTATGGGTGTAAACCAATGTTTGTGTGATATGCGGGAACAAGATGTTCTTGCGTGTTGCTGCAAGCTCTCAAGAGCGTAACGCGCAGTCGCGAAGCCCGGTAGATCTTCGGCTACGGCTTGACGATTATCCGGCGTTCACATGCGATACCGAGGGTCGGTGACATTGAACGTTGCCGCTCGCGATCCCAAGCTGCCCAGGACTATCGTAAGTCTACGAGAGAGCCTCGCAACAGACAGATAGCGCGTTCTCCCTTTGGAGATCTTTGTAGATAGATAGATTCTGTCTCTCATAATTTGGATTCCTGTGAACATCCAGAGGACGATACAGCAGCGGATTCGACATGTCGACTTCTGGAGAGGGCGGCCATGTTCAATGTCACCAAGCCTCGTTCGGACTTTCACATGCGGACTGACTCGAGTGCCATGTCACCTTCTTGTTCCTCTGCTTCACTGGAAGTTTTAGTAAGCACGACCCAACACAGCAATCGCTTGGATCGGAAAGAGTGACAGATCTGCGACAGCAGGACCGAGTGCAAAGCCGCTTGGGAAAGGCAACATGTCTGAATACTGGAAGTCGACACCGTCGTACTGGTGCAAGCACTGCAGCATCTACGTCAAGGACACTCCCATAGAACGCAAGAACCACGAGGCAAGTGGCAAGCACCAAGGAGCGATTGCCAAATCGCTCCGAGACCTCGAAAAGGGGAAAGCACGAGAAGAGAGGGACAAGCAACGAGCGAAAGATGAGGTAGCACGCTTAAATGGTTTGGTAGGCAGTAAAGCCTCACCAGGTCCAGCAGGAAAACCAGCGATATCAGGTCTTAAAGACTTGAGCAAGTCCGCACCAGCATCAGGCTCGACGGTACTTACACCCGCTCAACGACGAGCACATGCCGAACAATTAGCAGCTTTAGGAGTAGAGCTACCTGAACAACTGAAGAGGGAAGTCACGGGCGTAGGAGGATGGCAAACCGTGTCTGAGACCGTTGTAGAGGACGAGGCGCCGAGGTCGCTAGCGGATATGATGAAGCAAGAAGACGACAGCAAAGAGGACGTCAAAGTCGACGGGGTAGCGAAAGGAGTGCACAAGCGGAAAGCTGAAGATGAAGAGGAAGCAGAGGAAGCAGCGGCGGCTTTTAGGCGGAGAGCTTGGGGTACTAAGGTCAAGACATATCCTGGCAGCAGTGGTGGAGAAGGAGGTGGTGAGGATTTGGATGCTCTGCTTAGTGGTGTGGCCGCGAAGAAGGTCAAGAAGGAGGAGAGTGAGGAAAAGCCTGAGATTAAGAGCGAAGAGTCTGGCGAGGAGAAGGGCGTGGCTGCTGTGCCGGAGGTTGGTGCAGTAGTGCCTGAAGCGCCGGTGAAGCAGGAGGATGGAGCACCTGCGGTGGTGTTTAAGAAGCGGAAGGTCAAGAAGTGAACCGGAAGCAGATGCAGAAGCGACGTGTGAAGTGCACACTGACCTAGGTCATGTCTGCATTGACCAGATGAGTTAGGAGGTACCTTCATATACTCACCGTACAAGATCGATGCCGAGATTCCCAGCAAGGGATGTCCAGCCTTGTCGACGCCACGTGCTGCGAACACTCTAAGCGAGAACGTGGAATGCACTTTTGTTATTGCGTGCCAGCTTGGCGGCGCAACCACCTTACAGTGCAGCGTCGCGATACTGCACGATGTACCATCGAGTAACGCACATTGAAGCTCGTCGCCGATGGCACCAGCCTGGCTATTGGCATGGCTACTTCTGCCAGCTCTTCAGGCATCAGCGCAGACAAAGTCACGTATGTATACGTCATCAAGGTTACTTGACTGCACGCTGACAGGCCCAACAGCTCCTATCAAGACAGTCTACGTCGATATCTGCTCGACACTCAGGCCGTTCACGTTCGCATCGAACGCCACACAAAGCTCGCCACCCGCCCCAGTCTCGCCAACATCATCCACGCTCCCGCAAGTGTCCAGTCTCTGTGGTCAGGACTACACTTTCGAAGGCGAGCAATATGAGATCAGCTGTGACACAGCCCTCGTGGGCACAGTCGTGGGACAATATGCGAAGAGGCAAGCAGCGACGGGCGAAGGGACGATCTCAACGAACAGCGATCTTTCGATCTCGACATTGGATACTTGTCTCCACGCATGCACCAATTTCCAGACCTGTGAAGCGGCCTCCTTTGACGGTGAGGCATGTAAGCTTTACAGCGATGTGACGACATTCTTGCATGTTGTTGGCAACATCGTAGGGTTCAATGTGCCGCGTTATCCTGGTCCTGTACCATCAGGTGGAAACGGAGGGTCCAGCGCCGTAGCAGGTCCTTCGAGTGCAGCGCTGGCATCAATGGTACAGAGCTCCACCTCATCAACGGCCCCCACAGTGGGTCCGAGCTTGATGTCTCCAGGGCCAGGTCCCACGATCTCGTCGCAATCGACTGTGGCTGCAGCTACGGGCCCATCGGCCAGCGCCTCGGAAGCCTCCTTCATCCAATCTTACATCTCTTCGATCGACTCCGCCGCCACGATGCCGCCATCAATGTCAAATTTCTACGGCACAAGTCTCGACGAGAGCACGTACTCGCCCTCTTCTACGCCATTGGCCACCACTAGCGCATCCGAGGCATCTTTCATCGCCTCATACCTCTCATCTATAGACTCTGCCGCTACGCAAGTCCATTCAATGAGCGATTTCTATGGGACGAGTATCTCCGAAACCTTCACGTCGATTAGCGCGCCAGTGACAAGCGGGCCGGCGGCGCCTGCAGGAACGCCCGCTTCAGCCCCCACGTCGGACAACTCTATACAAACCTCAACCACCCCTACGCCTGTTGCGCCGCCTTGTCCATCTAGTACGCAATCTCTTTGCGCGAACTCAGATACGACGTGCTCGAATGCAAACGGCGCGAGTTATAGCATTACGTGTGGGACGGCTTATAGTGGGGTTCAATTGAAGCGAGCAACCAATGTGCCGAGCTACCAGGACTGTACGGAGCTTTGCGATGAGACTTCTGGCTGCGTCGCATCCAACTACGTTGGCGCAGATTGTACTCTGTTCAGCCAGGTGACGGGCTCGCAAGATGAAGAGGGCGCCATTGCGGGCAGCCAGGTGGCTCCCCCTACCCAGACCGTTGCTTCGACGCCTGCAGATTCGGCCCCGCCAAGTCCGACTTCCTCCAGCTTAAGCGGCCTTGAAAGTTCATCTGAGACTCCAGATACGCCGATCAGCACGCCAGTATCGCAAGTTGCGCAGACAATCTCGAACGGCGAATCCACTCAAAGCTCGACAACAAACATCGTGGCCTACTCATCCTCCGCCTTAGCGCCTGTAAGCTCCAACGATGTCTCAGGTCCAGAACCTAGTACTGGGGGATCGACAACTCTACCGTTGGCCTCGGCATTGTCATCGACGACCAACATGCCAGCGACGACTACTACGAAGACTACAAGTACAAGCAATTCGTCGTCCGGCTCGAAGCCACTCCTCGTGCCAGACACTACTACCACTACTTTCTCGAGCCCTGGAACCGTCACTGTGGCTCCCACCACCAGCTGTAGCACGATGTATAGCACAACGGGCACATTGACCATCGCTACCTTGGCTTGCGGCGCCTTGGCTTCGATCAGTTGTCCAGCCGATAATGGAAAGACGGTCGTGTCTGGCGGCAAGTCCTTTGTCATTGAGTGCAATACCGTAAGCTTCATCGACACCATCTGCCACTGATGAACGTTTGCTAACCGTTGTAAAGGATCATGCTGGCGGTGACTTGACCTCCTTGAGCGTTAGCAGCTTCCAGCAATGCGTCGATGCTTGTGCTCAGAACTCGGCTTGCGTGGACGTTAGCTTGTCTGGTTCGGCGTGTTACCTCAAATCCTCTCTGGGCGCGGCAGTCAGCAACGGCGTCTCGGGTGCTCGATTGGTCACTAGCACAGCTACCAGCTCTCGTATGTCATCCTCAACAAGATCTTCATCAAGGACGACGACCACAACGACATCTTCGAGCAAGGTTGCGTCGGGCACGACGTCGTCGACCAGCAAGACGTCGACCAGCAGCAAGGCATCGTCCAGTAGCACCGCTTCGTCAAGCAGCAAAACGTCGTCCAGCAGCAAAACGTCGTCAAGTATAACATCCTCAAGCAGAGCACTGACCAGCAAGGTAGCCTCCAGTACGACTTCATCAAGCACACCTTCCTCGACTTCCCTTTACGTGCGCAACAACGGCAAGCGTGGCTTGGTCTACACCAACGGCACCCTCACCCTACCATTTGCACAAGTCGGCCAGAACTCTCGCGTGAGCTGGGCATACAACTACTACTACCTCAACGCCACGAACGGTCCAAATGGCGGCGCGGCTGTCCCAGGCGGCATGTCAGCCAACAAAGACTTCAACCCAGCACTCACATTCATCCCGATGATGTTCAGCGATGACCCTAACCTTGGCAACCTCTGGCTGAACGGTGGTGCACAGAGCGCGATCAATCTCGGCGCAGACGCATTGATGTCCTTTAATGAGCCAGACGTCTCCGGCGGTGGCTCTGCGGGCATGACCGTCGCCCAATCTGTAGCTGGCTTCCAAAAGTACTACATGCCTTTCGCCGGCAAGGCCAGACTTGGCGCTCCCGCCGTCACGAACAGCGGCGCCTACGGAGCCAGTCTAACGTATCTCGACTGGTTCATGGGCAACTGCACAGGCTGCCAAATCGACTTCATCAACCTACACTGGTACTCCAACGTCTACAACTTCAACTACTTCCAGCAGTACATGGAGGAAGCTTACGCTATGTTCGGCAAACCTATTTGGGTCACGGAGTACGGCAGTGATGGCACCTACGACGGCCCGAACAACGATGGCTCCCAGATCGACCCCTTCATACAGGAGACGGTGGCATGGATGGATGCTGTGCCGTATATTGAGCGGTATGCTTATTTCTTCGACTCGCCCGGCTACATGATCAACGCGGATGGGAACGGGTTGAGCAGTCAGGGTGTTATCTTCAACAACTACACGGCGCCATGTGCAAACTGGAACCAGAATAATGGGACGGCTTACAGCACCGGATGTGACACTTGAGGGTAGTGTTGTAGTGTAAACCGTGTATGTTACTTCTGAGTAATCAGCCTAGCGTCACAGACCGCAATGCTTCCTCTTCCTTGAATCGCCGGTCGAGCGAAAGTTGATGGCATACTTCTGCACCTCGTGCCTGCTGGAGCGACAATACGCTGATGGGACCTCGTCAACGCCGACAATGTGATCTACAACGAAGCCTGGCTTGGGAGGTAGGATAACTCGCTGCCCTTGCTCGATACCAGAACCTCCTTAGAGCTGTTGGGCATCACCACTCCTCGTACCGGACAATGCCGGCATGACCTATGACACTCCTCCACAGCCTCGCCAGCTTCTCGCTCATCCGCCACCCTTCCGGGACCGTCCAATACAACCGCGGCTGCTCAACATCATCCATCTCCTGATCCTTCGGATTCGGAAGGCCTTTTGCAACAAACTCGAACTCGAAGTTCTGCAAGTTGTATTCTGTCCTCTTACTAGGCTGGACATCTGCCCCAGCAGCCATGGTCTGCAACTTCGGCATGCAGGCTGCTGCGCGTGCAGAAGCCTCCAGCAGTCGTTCGAGATAAGCATTGGGCACTGATCGGAAACACCGGGTAGGAGACATGCCCGTTAGACGGCGATCGCGTTCCTCGTCGTACTCATCTGGCGGTGGCTCTCCATCTTTCTGCTCGAAGAAGGAGTCTTCACTGTCATACTCCGAGCCAGATTCATTACCGAGCTCTCCCGGGACGTCACCCACCCCCTCAAGGTCTTCAGCGTCAGGAAACGGTACGCTGGGGTCGTGGTCAAAGTACCAGCCGCCATCCGGACGTACTGCGCTGAATGACACAAGGAATTCTTGCAGGTGTGGCCACTCTTGATGTTCTTCGCTTCCATTGCTTGGCCAGAAGAGCTCATGATCGATGCAAATGGGTTTGTCTAGGATGACCTTCGAGACAGGCTGGGCTTGTAAGAAATTTCGTAGTTCTGCACTGAATGTATCACGGCCTTCGCAACGTACATCCGCGTTCACGAAGCCTTCATTGAAGGGCCCTTCGTGCTGGAAGTTGAGATGCAACGTCTTCAAGCACGGCAAACTCAACATTCGTAGGCCCTGCGCAAAGCCTTGTCTGATCTGCGTCCTAATCACAGGAAACTTTCGTTCTCCATCCCAAAGCTGCCAGTTCGCATGCTCGAGCTTCGGAAGTTTCGAGGACATCGCCACCACAGACTCTGGCTCGACGAACCGCGGCACATCTGCACGGAAAGTAATCGAGCGGACTCTCCGTAGTGTTGGCAACTTGTCCGCCGCACGGAGACGTAGATAGGAGTGCTCGTATCGATGCTCCCAGAGATCCTTTCGCTGGCCAAGATCGAAAGCTTCCTTGTCAGCTGCATACTTCTCCGCGCCCCTATGGCTTGAATCTGTTGGTGAGAATATATGCCAGAAGCCTAGCGCAATGGGGCGGGCTTTCTCAACATTCTCGCAGTCCGAAAGTGTGCCAAAGAGGCCCATGACGGCGTCAGAGAAGGCCTCGTTGTTTGCGATTCGGTCTTGGTCTGTCTCAAATCGCGCGCATGCGGCATCGCCTAGGAAGCGATGGGTATAAGGGTTAGCAAATGTCTCACAAAGTCCGGAGTGCGTTCAGCTGTCTGACACGGCCTCCCGAGGGTTTTATCCATCAGATACGTACCGTATGCTGGCAGCACGACTACAAAGTCGATTTTGCGTATCGCTGCTCTGCGGTGTGGATGTGACCTGGCAGCAGCCGACTTGAAATCGGACTGATCTGTCGAATGCAGGCTCAAGCTGGCAAAGGTGTGCTCTTCGACAGCGTGTTGCCATGTCCTAGAGATGGTGGCATACGCTCCTATGCGAGCCTGCTGCTGCGCGAGGGAGGATACAATGTTGGCGGCAAGCTCAGGCGGCAGATCGTGGAAAGCCATTGTCGAAGTTTGTAGCCTTCGACCCTCTGGCACCACTATTGACGGTTCCGCGAGGAGCTGTGGGTGGAGTCTAGTAATCAAGCCAGTTGCGGTCTACATTATCATGGTGGGCAGTGTTTTGCGAGGACTGCACAGGTCTACATGTATTATTCGATCCTGGCTTCAGCAAGCGGTGAGGGCTCAAGACAGAAATGATTGAACTCTCGAACGGCCAAAAGTCGAATACCGATTCACTCGGTATAGCCTTGCCATTCTCTCGGTCGCTCTTGGTATGCACCTCCTGACCTGACCGGACCAGTGCTGCAGTCCGAATGCTTACACAATGACAATGTCAGCCAACTTCACGTCCCGGGTCCAGGTCTCTGTGCCCAGCCAGGACTTCGTCTTAAAAGGTTCGCCGCCCATAACGCCGTGCAAGTAACAGTCTCCGACATAGTTGTACCGCGAGATTGACTCCAACGACTGCGCTGCACTCTCTTCAGGATCCCGACTCGCTGTGACTGGGTGCAGGACATAAGGTTGGAAGCCACCCACGAGCGCAACAATGAGATCGCCTGAACGAACCCCAGGCGGTGCTTGTCCGGGCAAATCGCCGTTGATTCCTCGTGACAACGCTTCTGCTGCCTGCGGGTGCCGTTGTCTCACGTAATCCTGGAATCGATCGAGCATTATACGACCGAACGGATCGCCCATTGCTTGATCGAAGTTGGGCACACCCGGCCCACCTTCAGCTGGCGCAGCGCCTTCGGGCAAGTCCTCGACCGCGGTCATGCCGGTCCGGCCACTTTCCGTCTGGAAGAAGCGTCTTCCTATCGCATTCGCACGGAGCCATTCTTCAAACCCATCACTCACGCCTGTTTGTGGACCAAGCAGGGCGCAGTCGGGATCTGCCTTCGCTCGCTCGGTGATTGATGGATCCGTCATCATTTCTTCGAGAGTGCAACCCATGAGCTCCAAGATCCGCTCCTCAGCCATCACGCTCTGCCATGAGATCCACATGTCTCTCGGAGGCTGCGCATTGTCCCGCATGGTTTCTCCTATGCCAGCTTGGTTGAGGATGAGTGTGCGGAAATACTTTTGGACTTTGTCATCAAGACTCTCGCCAGGCTGGGTTGGCAGAGCTTGCCACTCCTTCAGACATAGTTGCCTGCAATTCTCTTGCGTGAAGATGGGCGAGACAGACACAATGCGGTCGAGAGCATGAGCCTGGACGTGCAAAGCGTTGCTCTCGTCAACGATGATGCGCTTCGCTGGCGGCGAGATATGATCCCACCATGCGCGCATCCCATTCCACTCGGCTGGCGAGACCTTCGCCATCAGCTTCGGTGGTGGCGAGCTCCAATCCGGCACCCAGCTTGGCATACCAGCGACTTTCCTACCACAAGGCGGTCGCTCTGTCCACCATAGAAGGAGGTCCTGGCGGTCGTGGACAATATACCGCGCGGCGTCTGTAAAGACTTGTCGTGCAGACCTTGTATAATCCACTTTCGGTAATGGGTCTCTGTCCTTCCAATGAGCTGTACGGAGTGATGGTGTGGCGATCGGTATCATGGAGAATACGATTTCCCGAGGATCAGCGCTCGTGCAGTCCGAAGATGCTTGAATCATTGGCAGCAACTCGATGGAGTCCCCATTCCGCCGCCGCCGCTCAGCAAGCTCAATTGAGCCGATCAGTGTGAAGCTCTTTACTTGTTCCTCGGAGACCGTCATGTTCAGCTGCTGCGCCATAATGAATGGTGCGGCGTGGCCTGCAATCACAAAGTCGTGCCAGCTTATAGCTTCACATCCCAAACAGACGACGGCTTTCTTGGCAAGTACAATTTCAGATATCGACTGCGTGGACTTGAAGTAGGGTGATGTAAGCATGCTTTCCACGACCTTCCAAGCCGCTGCATTCGAAGGATGTAAGTCGTCTGTCGACTTGGATCGGAAGTAGTCCCACAGATCATTCATTTGCTGTCGTGTGGCCTTTGACACAGTCTGCGGGAAGTTCGCATGTAATGTGGCTTGCTGCCATCTGTTCGCCAGTGTCTGGACGATGTCGAAGGCCGTTGGCGTGTGCTCGTTTCCAGGCCCAAGCCAGATGTTCGTCACGTCCGCGTTCTCAAGAACTAGCTTGGCAACACCGGCTTGCTTGCTGCGTTCTTCTTCGCTGTTGCCGATCAACAGGTCTGCCCAGAGTGTGCGAGGCTGTCCCGTCGTTCGCAGAGCTCTCAAAGCAGATTCCAATGGCCTCGGGATGGCCAACGGCTGACCGTCTACATTGACTTCGCAAGTCCCGTACTCTTGAGAGCGGTCGTAAGATATGCATTGGTATGCGGTGTCAGTCGGATCCGCTGTGGTCAATGTGAATGAGATAGGCGAGTCCTTGGCTCCTGGCTGTAACACAGCAAGCTGGACTGAACTTGCCGGCTTGGTGAACAGCCTTGCAAAGGGGTTCTCTTCCGGCATCGTTGGAGGCGACTGAAAGGTTCTGCTCGACCTTGGTTTCGAGAAGATCTTAGAGCGTACGGGATGCGAAGCTCGGAGACGGGTAGGAGTACGAAAAAGAGAATGCATACGTTTCGGAAGGAGCTGGAGATCGTCTCATTAAGGGGACAGAACTATGCGAGACAGCATGCTCTTCAAATACCTTTCCCGCCTTCAGCCCCTTTCTGTTCGCCAAGCGCCGTTGTTGCCTTTCTGCCGCCTACTGCTGTGCCGCCTGTCGCGGTGTCCGTAGAGAGCCCGTCGAACCCAAGGCTACCGTGCCATGGCGACGTCAAAGCTCGACGAAATGCCTCTTTCCTTTGCCATGGTATGGGCGAGACTGGACGAGAGTCGTTGGTGAAGTTCTGGAAGTGGTGGAGGTGCGATATTTTTAGCCTCGCAGTGGCGCAGCGAACCTAATGTAGATCCGATATCTGCTACTATGTAGGCACTGGATACGAAGTTCAAGAATGATACAGACTCCGAGGGTCGGTAACAATGGACGTGGCCGCCCAAGACTCCCAGTAGACGAGACTGTGGCGAGTCTACGAGAGAGCTACGCTACACACCGATGGCGCTTACTCTCTTGGAAATGCGTGCACTCTCTCTCGATTTCAGTGCATGCCGTCTACTACAGATCGGATTGCTATAACCGCCTAGAGGGCGATACGGCAGCCAATTCGATGGGTTGACTTTTGGGGAAAGCGGCCATGTCTAATGTCACCAGGCTTCGCTCCTTATAAACGAATGGACTTGGTATGCAGTCAATGTGGTCATTGAGATCGTTCCGTAGCTATACAGTCGCAATTTTCATAGGTGAAGAGAGAATTCTAGGTACAGTGCGCCCTCCTGGCGTTCATAGGCGTTCATAGCCTTCAAACGCTCAATCAAACCACACCTCAATCAAATCACACGTTGACGCCGGAAACCACTTCCCCGAAAAGACTATCTCACGGCGAGGGGGCTCGTCCCAGCTCACAAGCCCAATCCCGCTCAAAGCCCACTATTCTGCCTACTAGTATGCAAACTCGGATACGCACTATTACTGCCGCTCCCACTACTCCCATACCCACTCTCGCTCGCCGGCGTCTGCGGCGTGCTCGGCTCCAAGCTCAACTGAGATCTTATACTCAATATCCACTCATGCTGCAGCAACTCCGCCGCTGACGCCCTCTTCACCGGATCCCTATTGAAACACCTCTTCAAGAAATCCAACCCGGTCTCACTCATCTGCTCCCTATTGGGCGTCTGCGGAGAGTGGCCTTGAGCGATATTGTACATAATCGCCCACTCGTTGTCCATGTTGGCCCAAGGGCGGGAGCCCGTGGCCATTTCGCTTATGACACAGCCGAGGGACCAGATATCTTCTGCTCCGAGACGAGCGTTGTGCGGTTTCTGGCCTTTGATGACTTCGGGGGACATGTACATGGGTGTTCCTTGCATGGAGCCATTTTTTCCGCCACCGCCGCCAGGGTCGGCGACGACGGTTTTGCCTTGTTTGGCTATCACTTTCGCTGCACCGAAGTCGACGAACTTTATCACGCCGTTGTGGTCCAGGAGGATGTTTTCGGGTTTGATGTCGCGGTGGACTACGTTGGCTTCGTGGAGGTAGCCCAAACCTTCCAGCATCTGTAGCGCGTAGACCTGAATGACCGTTTCGTCCTCGATGCGGCCATGTTCCAAGAGGGCTGCGAGCGAGCCGCCCGAGCAGTATTCCATGAAGATGTAGACCTTGTCCCTGTGCGGCTCGATCCCATAGTATTGTACCACGTTTGGGTGGTCGAGCACTTGCAGCACACCCATCTCATCCCGAATCTGACTAACCACCGTCGGTATCATCTTGGGATCCTGCAGTCTGATCTCCTTCACAGCCATCAACTGCGTCGAGTCCAAATTAATCGCCACGTACACGCTTCCGAACGTCCCACCACCCACAAACTGCCCTTGCTGCCAGCGCAGATGCACGTTGCCAGCAGAAGCAGATAATTGCGTCAAAGCCCGATCAGCTTCATTCGAGTCCTCCAGCACCCTCCCCAGCGCCTGCCTCTCCGCCTCCCGATCCTTGCGCAGCTGGTCGATCTTGTCCAGCTCATCGCACCACTGCATCCTGACCACCCGACTACTCTCGTCATCATCCTTCAAGCGGCTAAGATCCATCTTCAACTGCTTCCCGCTCAACAACGCCTCCGCCCTCTGCTTCTCCGCTTGCGCCGCAACCGTCGATCTAGCGCCCATGATGTCGAAATGACTGATCAGCAGACTCATGCAGCCTGCCACTTTCGCGCGAAGAGAAGCGTACTCCTCGTCACTGATGGACAAGATGTTCTGACCGCGAGTCATCATCATAGCGAACTCCAGCGCCACGACCGCCCAGCGGAAAGTCTTGCGATCAGAAGCCACGCAGTCGTCACAGATGAAGCTGACCCAATCCAGGGCCAAGTGCGTGAGCTTAAGCTGATGCATCGCTCTGCGCTGCTGGTCGAAGTAGATGGCTGAACGCTGTCCAAACTCTGTGGCGAAAGCGAAACATGTCTGAATCAACTCTTGACACTGCAGCCCTTGTGTCTGTTTGCGGACGATCTCCACGCTATCCATGATAGTGTTCGAGAGCTTGTACGCGGTCTTGCGGATCTTCACCAACTCCTGATTCACTCTCGGCAAGTTCGCTCTTTGCTCGACCAGGACAGGAAGTTCCAGGTTCCCGCACATAGCATGGAACTCCATGTTCGCACTCGCCAAACGGTCCTGACTCCCATCTGCCACGAGCCTCAAGCGGCCAGTCTTGACATCTAGAAGCGGTTGCCGCACAGTCTGACCTTGCACACCATCCATCCGTTGTCCGTCCCACGTGAGCGGATGCTCAGGCTTCAGAATCAATACGTATGGGTTGTTCGGATCCTCCGGCGTATCTTCAGCGTGGTAGCAAGTACCCAACATACTCTCGATGTCCTTTGGTCTCTCTATCAATGTTGGTGAAGCGATAACGTAGACGCCCTTCGCTGGGCTTGGGTCGCCGACCCCTGCGCTTGATGAGGTGTCGACGAGGAAGTGGCCGGAGAGGAGCAGAGCGTCCAATAGGTCCTGGTATTGGTCGCTGTCGATGTTGATGTTGTATTCTGTGGCGTTCTCAAACCTCTGCGACAGGAGACGGGAGAAACGGAAGATCTTTCTTTGCCGAACACGCACGGAATCGAGGATGGCTTTGTATCGCTTGTCCATCTCCGCGCCGGCGACTTCGTCCGGTCGGCGTTGGAGCTCCTTCTCGAAATGCGATGTCAGTCTGCCAAGAGACTTACTCGTGAGGCTGCTGAACTGCTCCGCCACTTCCACATCACCGCCGTCAAGATGTCTGCCAAGCTCATTGCTGAACTCCCACTCCTGCTCCAGGATCTCAGCCTCCTTGAAGGTGTTCTTGTTGGCCATGAGCTTCCAGTTGAGCATGCGGAAGTAGAACTTGAGCGCATCCAAGACCACGCCATCGAAACCTTCGTCAATGCACGGAGGCAGGTCCCAGCCAGGCTGAGGTTCCGCGATGATCAAGTAGGCTTCCTTGATGCGTACGGCAAGCTTCAATAGGATCTGGAATTGCAGGATCATTTGCTCTGCCATCATGACGCCTTGCTGCGCTGGGTCCTTCATCTTCTTGGCGTAGCTGAGACGCATACGGATGATCTCTTGTAT
>JAKLLW010000616.1:0-28241 GCA_022814695.1 Neocatenulostroma microsporum
CTGCGCCGAGGAGCAACACGTTCCCTGCAGGTTGAAGCTGGAGTACTCTGGCACCTCTGCACTTGTTGTGAGTCTCGGGCACAGGCACACCAACCCACGATATCCAGGTTATAGGATCGCGGAATCCGACGCCATTGTGCAAGCCGTTGGATCAGCAGCGTTCGAGGTCGCGGAGAGGGATGGCTTCAAAGGTTTCACCATCCAAGACCTGCGTGCCATTGCTAGGCACTTTCGCGTCGCCGGTTAGCATGGCTGTGATATGAAGGAGGGCTCAGCGGTTTCGCAGGGCCCAAGAGACATGCCGGTTGGTGCTCGTCGGTTCATTGTCTCGGCGAGGGTCGCGCCCCCTTGGTATGCTGAAAGCCATCTTGATATACCGTCAGGCCCCGAGAGTAGAGTACTGTACGAGCTCAGACTGCTTGACAGTGATCAGGTAGAAATGTGTAGGCGGCAGCCGAGCTATTGTCTGCAGCCCTGCTCTAAAACATGACCATTGTCCGTCCAGGACCGCCTTCTCGCTCGCAGACTTGATGTTGATGCCATTGCCTTCGCCACCAAGCTACTGCGTTGTAGCTCTCGTGCAGGAGATGTATCTGATGTACCTGCATATTTCTGGCAACGATTGGCTAAGTTTCACTTCCGCCAAATCCCTGAAACGTCCCAAAACAGCAACGCCGACGCGCCTTCACACCCTCTCCTCTCTCTTCCCACCTCCATCATCTGAAACATCAACAATCACGTCCCCAAACAGACGTCGCAGATCCCATCACGAACTGCAGTTGCCTGGGATGTCCTTGACGGCTGTGCAGGAACGGACCGATCAGCCCAGTTCGCTGGGGATGGAAGGCGGGTTTCAAGCCTGCTTCAGTCCCATCTCTCGTTCTTGATGCCCTTGCAGAGGTGTGGAAATGTGTACCACGTGAACCTCAAGTGTGTCTGCTGATTGCAGAGACGTTGCGAGATGGTTGGCTCAGAATGTAAGGCTGGGCTGTAAGGCAGGTCTTCATGCGGTCTATGGCTATCAAGTGGCGATATACCACAGTACGCGCAAAGGTAAGGGTTGCTATGTTTACTATGTACTGCCTTTATACGCGTTTGTAGTACTGCTCTTCTTGCTGTTCTTCCCTCGTTGTTCTCTCTTACAGTCGTTCCTCGGAAGTACACACAGCAAACAACACACCTTCGACGCTCGTTGACCGCGACCAGAGCAAGCAATGCACAGCCCACTACCAGATGCCAGCGCGCTGGAAGCCGGCATCATCGAGGACCAGCGGCCAACGCGAGCCTCTCGAGTCCAAGACAACGTTCGCAACCTCCTACGGTCCTCGGTCTTCAGCTCTATCCGTGGCTCCATAGTAGCACCAGCATGGCATCAACCAACGGTCGAAGACGAACCACGATCACCCCTACAGTCACCACTATCACAGCACCACGTCCGCATCCATCCGGAAGTACTACCGAGCACAACGTCAGTAACGACAACTTCGACCAGCTCATCGGAGGAAGACGAGGCAGTGCGAGGTGTACTGTTCCCGCCTGTGGCTTACCAACAGCAAGTCCAGGAGATGGCTCACCAATCGACTCTGTTCAACAGCCGAGCAGTGATGGCGCTCCACCATCCCGATTTGAGTGATCCGTCGATGGCATTGTTTCTGCAGCAGAAGACGGAGAGCAGGCAACGGCGTGCTTGGAAACGGTCACGGAATAGGAAGCTCAGGCAGGCGAGCGCCAAACGGAAGAAGTCAGCTTGGGCTCTGTGTATGCTTGCGGGACTGTTATTGATCGGTATCGTCGCTACTTGTGAGTTCAGCTTCAATTAGCATTGGCGGAAGCACACTGACATCCGCAGAGACCTCGCACTTGCCACTTCGTCTTCGAACATGTCGACAACTTTCCATGTCTTGTTCATACTGGGTATTCTGCTGGCCGCAATCCTCTTCATACATACACTGGTGCGACTGTGCTTGTTCAGGCCTTCCGTATCCGACTCACCGCGGCTCTACGTCACTTCGCCTAATGGTCGGCTGAAGCGTCGCCACCGACATCGCCATCACGACCATCATTTCCGAACTCATCAGCAAGATTTGCCAACACTCACAGAAGCCTCAACAGACTACGTCCCACCAACTCCAATACCCGTGCACGTCGCTGCAGACGAAGTCCGTCCCGACTCCCGCGAAGCACAACCCTCCACCGGTGCCATCCGTGCCTCTCAAGCCTGGGACAACAAAGTCGATGACCTGCCTAACCCACCACCAGCTTACGGTCGCTGGCGAGGCAGCGTGAGAGCCAATCCGGATCTGCTGCACTGGCAACCTATTCCATCGCCCGTGGATCCAGAAACACCTGCATTGCCGTCTCCGACTTACGAAGAGGCCATGGCTGCTGAGATGCGAACAGCAGGACCGCCGAGCTATGTCACGAGAGATAGCCCAGCGAGGAGGAGGGATGTCCAGGATGCGAGGCCGGGTCTTGCGCAGGCGCAGACGGCTGGGAGCGAGATCGTGCCGGAGATGGTTGAAGCGCGTTTAGCTGCTGAAGCGATGAGTGAGTTCGAATACCAAGGTGCTCGTAGGCAGTAGCAATCGTAATACCGCAGGCCGGTCATCGTACATCGAATTGTCTCCTCCAGTTTCCTCCAGCGCCTGCAGATGCATCATCATCCTGAACGCCACGCTATGCCAAGCATCAAAAAGCATCCCGGTGCCATTACGCCTTCTTCCTAGGCATATCACCAGGCTTCTTCTGCAAATCCTTGTCCCACCACTCCTTCCAGAACTTCTCGTCCTCCTTTCTCTTCGCCTCCTTCTGCTCCCTTTCCTCTCGCCGCTTGTCCATCGTCGCGAACCACTCCTCCCTCGCAGAATCCTGCTCAGCCTGCGTAGCGTACTTCATCATGCATGTATTCATGGCTTTCTGTTCCCGCCGGCACATGATGGTTGCCGTGAAGGTGCGGTTCGTGCAGCATGATGCGAAGTCTAAGTATACCGTAAGCTCACTGTAGTGTATGAGTGTAGCTATAAAGGTCAAAGGCATACCTCGCACCTCATCGGCGCACTTGTTGCGTACGCGCTTGTGATATAGCTCTCGTACCTGAGCTTCTTGACTTGCGGAGAGCGGGAGTGGATTTCGAGACGGAACGGGAGAAGGTGAGATCGGGAGTGATCCCTTTGTTGGAGACACCATTATCGTTGCCATATCATCTTGCTATCCTGCTGTGCTCGGTCAATGGCTCTGTAATGCGCTCGAAGGGCGGTTGTGGATCATCAGACGATGGCGGACATGGATCGGGAGTCTGTCGAGCTTGCGGCTTCTTCCGAACCCTGTTCACATGCACGACTTGCCATCTTCCTCGCACAACACACTCGGACAGCAGCATGGGTTACAATGCGACACAGAGTGATACACGACTGCTTGCTCAGACGACGACAAGGTTCTGAATGTATCTTGGTAGTACCTCACAGCCAAACCCCGAGCTATCACGATGTCGCCTATTGTTCGTAAGACTAGCTATCAACATTGTCCACCCACGAGGAGTCTTTCCCGGCTACCGCTGGCTAGTCACTGCTTCACACACTATTGACTGCTACCCTGCCCATGGCCTGCTCGGTGCTTCCGGCTCACACTCACACAGTCGCATCATCAACCCAACACAAACGCCGACATCGAGGCCACCGTGGCCACCTGGCCGGTATGTCATTCGAAGCTTGAAATGCTGCCCTGCGACATATCTCCATAGTTCGCCTTCTGTCTGTACGCTGCGAGAGTGCAAGCTATAGGTATCTGTGCCCGGCTCTCCCAGATACAACTTCCAGGATACGCCGTTACCATGGACGGAGGTTGACAGAGAAGGCCTGCTGCCATTTCGATCCAGACCAAGGCCGGTCAGCTTGAAAACGAAGTGGCGGATCTGCCCGAGCGGTTGGATGCGGCTGGATATCACGTACGCCTGGGCGCGATGCTTTTCGAGCCTCATGTCGGAGGTGACGTCGAAGTAGAAGTTGTTCGCTTCCCAAAAACGTCGGCTTGCTTCTTCCCACATGCCGGGTGTTTCAGCGTGCAGCTGCCGGGACGTCTTGGTAATTGCGGCTTCCGGGGCATATGCATCGGCGAACAGGATGTCGATATTCTCGTTCATAATCGGCTCCAGGAGGTACCCGTAGACTTGGTTGCGGAGCTCTGGTGGAAGGCTCAATAAGGCGGAAGGTCTCCCACTGGAGCTCATCGCGATTCCCATCTCTCTTGGCTGCTGGATGTCGAGGTGAATCTTCGCACGATGGGGGAGGCGGATTCTGCGATCTTGAACCACTTGGAGCGATCTGGCGCAGGGTGTATTACTGTGCACGGTACGTCTGGGAACATTGTTTCGATGCCGAATCTGGCTCAAGATGTTAGCACCCGGTTTCGCTTACCGAACCTGAGTTGCGAGATGCAACTTTGACATGAACCCAGCGTCATATTGTCGAGCGATGCGTGGGCCTTCCTGAACCTGAGGACGGCTCGCGCCAGCAGTACAAACTCATGCTACCGGAACACATCGAAACCTCCACCGCTGCTAACCCAAGCCGCTCTCATCCACATGTCGACGAAATCTTCAGCCTTCAATCTCTCGCCCACATGCCATTCGCACACATCCACATCACAAGCTGCAGACAGCCTTCAACGTTCAGCCTGCACAGATCATTAGGCATGCAAAGCCTATATCCTTTTCTGTGCGCAGCCTCGCATAAGTTCCCGCTCAAAGACTCCATGTTCGGGTGCACATCGTATTCCTCCCCACCACCTTTACGGACGTAGACCTTGATACACACTTCGCCGTCATCGAGTGGCCAGAAGCTGAGGTATGCTCTCGCGTCGTCGAGCCTGGGACTGAAGCCTGATATGTAACGGATGTGGAAGCGGCCGAGGCCTCCAGGACGCAGGTCACGGATCGTGGTTAGGAGTGCCTCCCGGTTCGCCGCAAGTTCCATATCGGATGTGATATCGAAGTAGAATATCGACTCTGTCCAGTAGTCGTGCATCGCATCTTCCTGCAGCCCCAGCGTCTCAGCGTGAAACTGGCGGGAAACGAGGGACAGGCCGTGCGTTGGTAGATGGTTTGCGGCTGCCGTGATAGCGATCGGTCTTATAGATGTACGGTGTAAATAATACCGATATATGTAGTTGCGGAGCTCCGGTGGCAGATCGAGGAAGCGGAAGGTTTTGGCTCTCAGTCTGGTCAAAGGCGGCATATCTTGGACAGAGCATCGGTAGTGAGGGGGCTGGGGTGCTACTTGAGGACAGTTGAGCACAGTATATCCACACAGTCGAGTGATGGTGGAAGTTCTGTGGAACAGTCGAACCCTGGGTCGGGTTATAGAAGAAACGACTGGTTTGAAGATGGTCCATGTCTGCTGCTTGTACCACCAATTTTGCGTCGCGATCACTCGTCCTCATCCTCATCCTTCCCGTTGTCGGACTGCTACCACTGCATAGTCCCCACCCCAACAAGCGGTGCTTGCTTCTCAAGCCACATACACACCACCTTCAGCACATTCGGCAAGTGCAGCGTGCTCTGTATCACCTCATCACCCGTATCGACAGCCGCCGTCGTCAGACAAATGTCGTCCATCTCCGCCAGCCACAGAAACGTACTGCCGTCCCGCCACCCCTCCATGGTTGCAATAGCACCGTCAAGTGGAGGCGTATTGGGGGGAGCTCCTGCCACCCATCTCCATGTCACAGCCCCATTCTCCTCCCGCCTCACCTCAACGCGCGACAACCTCGGTGTCAGGGAAATAGGTCCGATATTAATGCGCCCAAGAAAGTCATCGAAGTAGAGGTACAACTTCTTGATTCTGACATCCACGGGTATGCCTGCGGCGTACTTCACGATGTAGTCGCGCCATCCATGGTCCGTAGCTTCGATGCCGAAGTGAGCACAGATGTGATGATGGCCGTAGAAGTGTCCGGCGGCGTGGGCTGCGTGGCGGTAGAGGGCGAGGCTTTCGCTGCGGATCTGGCGGTTGACTTGTGTGATGGCGGGATCTGGGAAGTATTGCTCGAGTTCTAGCAGCTGCATGTTAGAAGGTCCATCTTGCGTTCTGGCGGTGATGGCGAGCTCGTAGATGGTGTTGCGGAGCTCCGGCGGAATAGCAAGAAAGCCGCTTGGTGCGGTTGTGGCCCTCGGTGGATTGAGGAAGACAGTGCTTTGGAATGCAAGAACTTGGAGTGTGTAGGTGCTCGTCGGTATGATATATCGAAGCAAGAGAAGGTTGATGTCAAGAGCGCTCCAAGAACGCGGCAGCTTTGGGGAAGATAAGGTCGGCTTGAAACTTCTGGTACACATTCACACACGCAAGAAACATTCACCTCCCGAGATATTCGATCTGGTTCTTGCCGATACTTCCCCACTGAGCCACCGCCGCCAGCCTGCATTCCTCTTCATTCATTGTCCCTGTCCCGTACCCCGACTCTCATCAGGCGACCTGTGTCCAAAGTCCCGGGCCATCTCCTCAAGCCACAGACACCCCAAGCGCATCAGATTCGGAACATGCAGACAAGGTGAGCCACCGATCCCACTGAGAATCCCCACCGTCATGCAAGGTTGTGCAACACGCCTCTCGAAACATTTCTGGACGCCTTCACTGTTGTGAACGACCTTACGCCGCGTCATACCATATCCATAACGCTCGACGACCCACTCCCACAATATCTTGCCAGAATCGTCGATCTCAATGCCGACACTGACCGTATACCAAGGTCCCCAAAAGCCAGAGAAGCGTAGCGTTAGGTGACGTAGGGTGATGGAGACCGAAATCTTCGCAGTGGCACTCATAACGTGTGACTTCCATCCTAGGTCGCCGACATCGTCGCGACTGAATTCTGCGTAGAACTCGTGGGTTGCCGTAACCTCAGCGGTCGCTGCTCGGAAGAGTCCCAGAGTCTCGTTGCGTAGCTGCTTGTTGACTTGCGTAATGGCTGGGTTTGGGGCATAGTCCTTGTCGAAGAGGAGTGCGACCCGCTTGGGAATGTCGGGATTGGGTGGTGCCATTGCGAGTTCGTAGATGTAATTGCGCAACTCTGGCGGCAGACTCAGGAGCTTTGACTCTGCTGAAGGAGCGGAGGACGCCATCTTCTCGTTCGTGATGCGCTGTTCTCTGTCAATGTTGCAGATGAGGAGAACGTCGGTCGTAGAGCTGCCCTTTATCTCGCGCTAGTCAATTGTGTGAGGGGCATTCTGTTGCTCAAAAGGTGATTCACTTGCATAGATTCACATGCGCTTCGCAGGCTCCACCGCCCGAACTCATGCCTGGCTATCGGCATCGTCCTCGTCGCTCTCGGTCATCGTTCACAGAGGATACAAGTGAAAGTCCCGCCCGTTCAGCATCCACGGACACTCTTCAAACATCTCCTCGTGCTCCACGAACCATAGACATCCCATCCTGACGCAGTTCGGCACGTGCAGGAAGCCTATACCACTGTTCATGCACAATCCATGTTGCTCCGCCGTGTCTTCGAGGTGCTCCTGCGCCAGCTCCTCGGCATCCTGGGGATACGAGCGATACAGCCGTCCTTGTATAAGGTCTCCCCGCCATGCAACCAGGCCGTTGCGGTCGAGATTGGCCACCAGGTGTTCCGTCTTTGGTCTGATCTCTCGGAAGTCCCGAAGTCCCTCAACCCTGATCTCCAGTCTTCGCATCGGTAGAAAGGCCGGGACATCCTGGCTATATCTCATAATGTAATTACGCCATGCAGCGTCCGTAGCTTCGTAACCCAAGCGCAAGTAGAAGGTGCGATTAGGCGAGCAGAATTGCTCCGCTTCGGCGCGGTAGAGAGGAAGTGTATCATAGCGGATTTGGCGATTGACTTGTGTAAGTGCGGCATGGGGCCCATACTGCACAATTTCCAGGACCTCGACTTCGCCAGGCACGTTCTTGTGCGAGTTTGGAATCACCGCTTCGTAGATGGTATTCCGGAGCTCAGCCGGTAAGCTGAGGAAGCCGCTCGACATTGTCGTTGAGATAGTATGGCTGAAGTGGACCACTCGTTTGCGTTCTTGAGGAATTGCAAGAGTAGTTGTTTGCAAGCCCGGAAGGTTCACAGACGAAAGGCCGAAAGTTGTTTTCAGCGAGTAGTTGTTGAGAGTGCATGCAAAGTTGTATCCGGAGAAAACCTGACTTTTGGGAGGGTGTTTCTCATTCACTTGTGCTCAACAGTCTGATTCACATCCACCACCGCATGGGCTTTCTTAATGTAACGCACAGATTACCGTCCCGCCACTGCAATCCGTCATCGATGCAAGCTCAAAAGTACGCAAAGAGCGCCCAGCTCAACTCAGAATCGTCTTCCTCCAAACCACTCCGCATGAACTCAAGCCGTAGACACCCGAACCGCACCAGATTAGGAACATGCTGGTATGACACTGCGCCAAGCCTTTGTACACAGTCAATACCAGCGTCCGCGACTTCCATATTGTAGTGCTCTGACACGTCCTCGTCGGCCTCGTCCCGTAAGACTTCTCCATCTGAAGCTTTCACAACGTCTCGCCTTACTACAGCCCATGACCACGTAAGGCCGCCAGTCTCCTCGTTCACCTTGATGCCGAGGATGCCGCTGCGATGAGCGAAGCCTTCGAAACGTAAATCGAGATGTTGCAGCTTGATGCAGGTGGGCATCTTCAGGCAGAAGTCCAACAGCTCCTTCCGCTGTGAAATAGCGTCCAGCTGGAGATCAAAGCCCACGTAGAAGTCGTGGGCTGCTGGGAGTCGCCCGAGCGCGGCATAGAAGAGACCGACGCTCTCGTGGCGTACTTGTTTATTGACCTGAGTGATAGCTGATTCGGGAGCGTACTGGCTGGGCGTGAGGATGTCGACGTAGTTGTTCCGGCTTTTGGAGGTGGGCGCAAACACGAGTTCGTAGATGTAGTTGCGCAACTCAGGCGGCAGTCCCAGCAAGCGACATGGCGCTTGGTTGTCCATGTTGGAGAAGTGCAGCGTCGCTCTGTAGATTTCCTTGCAGTACTAAGTTTGGGCGACAATTCGTAAAAGTGGGTTGAGAGCGGGCAATGTTTCATGAGCAGGGACTGCCGGTAAAAGTATTGAAGCGTTTGCGCACATGACGTAAGCCGGTTCGAAAAGTCCACTCTACCTTCACACGCGCCGCCCATTCACTCGGCGAAAAGTCCTTTTGACCTCACAGACTGCAAGGTTTCGCTTGGAGGAATCTCCGCCGGTGGCCTTCACTGTATCACACCCCCCAGCCAGCAGGAGGCGGCTGTCCCCTAAACTCTTTCACCATCTGCTCCAACCACGTGAAGCCTAATCGCACCACAAACCCGACCTGCAAACGAGGCGCACCGCCTCCACCATCTCCCGTCATCGACCTCAATCCGTGCCTCCCAGCGCGCCATGCCCACAGTCTCTGCACAGCTTCACTGTCAAATACCGCCTGCTGTACGCTCCCGGCATTCACACTCCATGTCCAATGAATCTCGTCTCTGTCATTAACCTTGATACCGACAACTGGGTCAGACCAAGGGCCTGGTTCGAAGCCTTCAAAGCGAAGTTCAAGCTGCTGTAGGTCTAGATAGCTGCGTAGAGCTTCGGCGCGGATGAAGAGCCGCTGCTGCGTGAAAATGTCGGCTGCGTTGCGGTCGAAGCAGATGTACATCGTGGGCGGATCTGTACGAAGTCGGTCGACTGCGTCTTCGAGTAGGCCGAGGCTTTCGCATCGGATCTGCTGGTTTACGAAAGTAACGGCCGGGTCTGGGAGGTAATTGTTGATTGCGAGAAGGTCGATAGGTTGAGCTCGATCGACGCACTTCGGTGCGATAGCGAGCTCGAAGATTAGATTACGTAGCTCAGGTGGTAAATCCAGCAGTCGGCTCTGCGGGTTTGTCGATGGTACTGAAGGCATGCCGGGCCGGTGTGATTTGTTGCGTGAGGAGACAGTCGAAGAGTGTTGGGAGCGCATCGTTGTGGTTCTTTTGTTGACTGTGTTGTCTCAAGAGCACTTCGTAGGTTGTGGAAGCTGTTAATTGAAGGATTGTAGAAAGAGAACTAGCTACTGCAAAGACGCGATACTCTTCCGGGAACTAGCGCCCTTTCACGTGCTAGATCCCCCCTTCGCGCCTTCCGTTTCTTCGTCCTTGACCATTCCCACCGAACTTGATCTTCGCAGCACCCGGACGCCGGTTCTCAATCTCTGGCCTTTGTCATTGATCATACCGGGCCCAAGCCCCAGCAAAAAGTCTCACCATTCTCTTCGAAATCCTTGTACGCTTCCCCGAACAGCTGACATCCCAAGCGCGTCACATTCGGAATGTGTAGGCTAGGCACCACGCCCCGCTTCTTTAACACTAACCCATGTTCCTTTACCCGTTCTCCAAACCAAACTAACTGGAAGAACGTAGATCTGTCCCCACCTACCAGGTCCCGGTCAATACCCCACGACCAATCGATGTTGCCATTGCCGTCCATCTTGATTCCGACGAAGGTGGGGCACCTTTCTCCAGCCGCAGACGTGCCACCGAGGCCATCAAAGCGTAGCTCCAGCCTCTGGATCTCGACGGAGGCGGGCACCTCATCGGCAGCGCGGAAGAGCTCATGTCGCTGTACATCATCGGCGGTGTTGTCGCGGCTGAATGGAATGAAGAAGCTGTGGGCTTGTGTGAACTGACTGGGACTGGCAAGAAACAGGCCAAGACTCTCGTGTCGTATCTCTTTGCTCACTTGGGTGATGGCAGGATCGGCAAAATAGACGCTGATAGTGAGGACGTCGATCTTCTTAGGTGGACTGTATCGGGCAGGCGCGATAGCGAGCTCATAGATGGTGTTGCGTAGCTCCGGTGGCAACGCCATCAGTCGACTCCGCACTCCTGGCGCTGTGGAAGGCATGTTGTGGGTATTGCCTTCGGTCATTGTGTTGTCCGACTCTCGAGCTGAACAGTCTCGTGATGCAAAGGTGAAAAATTTGATGCGCGAGGAAGATGCTGCACGGTCGCGGCTTCATTCCGAGCGCTAGCGCACCTTCACATGCTAGAGCGCTCCTTCGCACCTTCCGCATCTCGTATTCACACTCTACTCTTCTTACCGCGGCAGCTCACCTAGCAGCAGCCTCCGATCCGTACTCCCACTCAACACCATACTCCCATTCGGCGAGATCCTCACATCATTCACGGTACCCTTATGCCCAGGCAGCTTATGCAACAGTTTGCCCGTCTTGTTCTCCCACACCGTCACGGTCCCATCCCCACCACCTGCTGCGATCCTTCTCCCTTCTGCGTCCCAGCATGCCCTGATCAAGTTCTTCTCCAGCCCCGCTTGCGCACCGTCAAAGACACGTATTTGCCTGTTTGTAGAAGCGAAAGGTCGGATATCCCATGTCCTCACCGTGTTGTCGTGGCTGTTGCTGAGCAGAGTCTGTCCGTCTGGCGACAGAGCGAGCGATGTGATAGTATCCGTATGCCCCTTCAACTCATACGCCACCTTCTTCGTCCGTAGATCCCAGACTTTAATGTCGTTGTCGACCCCACCACTGTACAACTCCCCTCCCGATTCTGCGAGACAGACAGCAGTCACCGGGTACTTCGTCTCCAGATAATCCATAGCAGCCTTCTGTCGCGGGTCCCAGATCCCGATGTATCCGTCATCGCTCCCTGATACCAGGAACTCCTCTCCTCTTTTGCTCACGTCCAAGCAGTTGACCACTTCCTCGTGCCCGACGTGCCTCCGTATGCGCTCGCCTGTCTCGACATTCCAGCTCGCGATCGTCGCGTCGGCGCTTGCGCTGTAGATGACCTGACTATCCCGCGACCAGTGGAGGTCCAAGACCGCGGACTTGTGGCCGGAGAGGATACCGTAGTTCTCGCACTCTCCAGTCGTGCGCCAGAGGAGAATGCTGCGGTCCATAGACCCCGAAGCTATGGATCGTCCATCGGGGCTGAACCGAGCTGTGAAGACTTCTCCAGAGTGACCGGAGAGCTCCATGACGGAGGATTGGAGGTTCGCTGAGCCATATGCCTGTCCATCGCGTTACATGTTAGTGCTTGGCTACTGGTGAGAACAGTTCAGCTCTGGGAAGCTAGACAGAGAGGTGAGAGTGAGACTTACGCCTTGTATGAGCGCTCCTCCTCCTGCGCCATTGGTGCGTGTGAGTGCGCTGCCATTGAGCTCTGCATCTGAGCGCTGGCGTTTGACGAGTTGGGTGCTGCCGAAGGAGTCGGCTGCTGCTCGTTTTTCGCCTGACATCATGGGTTATGGCGAGGATATAGAGCGGTGCTCGGTCGGATGCTAGAGCTGTGTCGCTTGTGGAATTGCAGCTTCGTTGTGGTGGTGGTGTTTGCGTGAGCGAGTCAGGCCGTGAACTTTTTCGAGCTCTCGGCTGTGCCGATCTGATGGGTCCGAATGGCTTTCTCCAGACAGGCACACAATCTCCACCACATCCCACTCTATCACAACCTCATATCGACCTGAAGTGCGACAAGTCAAGCATCCGCATTGAGAGAGCGGATCTGAAAGACATGAAGTGAAGCGAAACAACATCGCGCGTCCAGCAGAGGAGCGCTTGAGTCGAGGAGCAAGATGGCTTCCACCAAAGCTGCCCGTATGGGCGAAGAGTGAGCACTGGTTGAGCGGTATTGCATGTTGGCATATAGCTGACAATGCGACAGAGTGTGGAAGTGAGTGCAACCACAATCTACGGCGCTCCAGATCAACGACTAACGCCCCTTGTAAAGGACACGAACCGAAAAGATAAACGTAGAAGTCCTAACCCTAACCTACGGCACAATAGTCGCCCAACTCTGCCGCGACCTCACCATCCCCTCCACCGCAAACCGCACCGACTACGCCGCCGTCAACGCCGAGCTAGACAAAATGGGCTATAACATAGGTATCCGACTCATCGAAGACTTTCTCGCGAAAACCAACTACGGGACTTGTTCGAACCTCAGAGAGACCGCTGAAGCGATTGCGAGGATAGGGTTCAAAGTGTTCATGAATATTAGTCCGAGGGTGGAGAGCTGGGATAAGGAGGGGAGGAGTTTCAATTTGGTGTTTGAGGAGAATCCGTTGGCGGATTTTGTCGAGTTGCCTGATGATGGGAGGGCGCAGGAGGAGCTGTGGTTTAGTAATATTCTTTGTGGGGTGTTGAGGGGCGCATTGGAAATGGTATGTCGTCCTAAGGTGCTATGTTATAGCACAATCCCTTATCAGAGGGGACTGGTACTGTGCTGGCGGGTAATAGAGATGTGTTTGGAATTCAAGCTGACGAAGGGATGTAGGTGCAAATGCAGATTGAAGCGCACTTTGTCAGCGATGTGCTACGCGGCGACGACACGACTGAGATGAAGGTTACGTTGGTGAAGTTCATCGAGGATGAGCTGCCACCGGATGATGAGT
Source organism: Neocatenulostroma microsporum (assembly GCA_022814695.1). Taxonomy (NCBI): domain Eukaryota; kingdom Fungi; phylum Ascomycota; class Dothideomycetes; order Mycosphaerellales; family Teratosphaeriaceae; genus Neocatenulostroma; species Neocatenulostroma microsporum. The sequence goes on from JAKLLW010000616.1 coordinate 13,383, forward strand.
AGGCGAATATCATGACACACAGCAGCACTCTCTCGGAGCTGCCAGACACCGCTTCTCCAGATTGCAACGGTGACTCGATCACTTAGCGTCGAGGCAGCAGCGCAGAACGAACGCTCGTTCCGCCGAGTCATCACTACGATTGCCTCGACTCGAGCGGGATAGGAAAAGGGATACCCAAAGGCAGACAGCGGTCGAACTTCTGAAGACGAGTCTGCTAACTTGATGTTGAACACCGCAAGATATGCGGTGAAGGTGTCGTCGGCCTTGGGTTGCGCGACCTATCGCTAGGCCAAGCACACCTCCTTGGCAAGCTCGCCTCCTGATAGCAAAGACGCCAAGCCTTGTGAAACAGCGAGGACCGAGGCTTCATGGCGTTTGTTTGCGCTTTTCGATGTCTGCGTGAGAGTTCTGGAGATGTTCGGAGACACACTTCGCCTTGCGTCTCTATTGTCGTTGGAATAATAGAACGGTGAGGTTGCATAGATCCAGAGCATTCGAGCCCCTGTCGGCAGTGGTCGCGACAGCTCCAAATTCGTCCAATTAGCGATGGTTCTGAGGAGTAGCTGCGCGACTTGACAAATTGCGACCGCTGCAACTCTTCTCTCGTTGTGCGCTGTCTTTCCTATTGTCGCCCAAGCAAGTGATCAATTGTCGTCTGAACCTGCCTCAATATTCGATTCCGAGTCAATTTCGTGTTGCGACGAAGTTATTGTTGGTATAGAGTTGAATTACACTCTCCCGGCAAGACCGCCAGCCCTACCGACCCGCTTCGCTCCTCCCCCGTCGCCAGCACCTTCGCATCCTGCACCTGCACCTCACCCCACGGGCAAAGTCAATTAACCGGCTATTATACGACTACACGGTACAGGACGCAGGCTATGCGACGCCTCATATCGGCGATATTGGTAGACAGGCGCTGAGGCTTGTTGGTGGGACGTCCCAAGGCTTCGGGCGCGGTGTTTGAGAATCAGCGCGCGGGATTGAGCGTTGCTTGCGCGAGGTGGATTCGTCGCCACTACCGAGTACCTACCACCCACTGCACTGCACTTCAGCTCGCAGCGCATTGCGATAAAGCTATACCACCGAGAGTCGCTCTTTACTCGAGTACGCGCGAGGGCCGGCGCAGGAAGCGGTGACTTGGGTTGGGCACTACCCGTTTAAACCGCCTGCCTGCTGAAACATCGCCATCACACACCGAGTCCCGCCCCACTTCGACGAGCACAGGACGACCGCTCCTTCCCTACGTACACCTATCGTACCTTCCTGGGTTGAGGAAAGGGAATTGCGAAAGAGGAAGGCGATACGGCGGCACAACAGCAGCACACCATGTCCGGCATGGCCGGTGGCCCAGTTGGAGGCCCCACCCCTCAACATCAACAAATGAACGCAGGCACGCCCTCGAGCGGCGGAGGCGACGGCACGGGAATGAATCCCGTCAAGCGACTGAATACCGCCATTTACGACTACCTACTCCGCAACGGGCTGTGGGATGTCGCGCGCATGTTCGTCAGTAAGATGGACGTTGAGACGGACGTCAAGAAGTCACCGAATTCGCGGCAAGGAGGTGGGGCACAAGCGAACGGGCCGATGGACGATGGCATGATGGACGTAGACAACGCGGAAGTCAAGAACCGACCTGACGACCTCCCCGCGCCTGCCTATTTGGGCGACGGGCCGTTCTTGCAGGACTGGTGGTGTCAGTTCTGGGAGATACATCAGGGCCATAGAGGGAAAGGGAAGCCGCAGGTGATGAGCTACATTGGCGCGCAGAGACAGCAGCAGAAGGCGCGGACGAGTATGATGCAGGCGAGTGCTGGTGGTGGGGCAGGCATGGACCCGAATGGGAGGATGCAGCAGCAGTACAATAATATCATGATGCAGAATATGGCTGCGCAGGGGAACGGCATGACTAACGATTTGAAGAGGGCGGCGATGCAGAATCCGAAGAACATGTGAGTCTGAACGCTGTGAGATGAAGGTAGTGTGGTACTTGTATGCTGACATGTGGTTCTAGGAACCCGCAACAAATGGCGCAAATGCGACAAGCGCAGCAAGGCCAGATGATGCAAGGCAACCAAATGGAGCGTCAAGGCTCACAGATGGACATGTCCGGTCCTCGCTCCGGCTCACCACACTCAGGCGAAGCGCCCTCACCAAAACGCCAACGCCTCGAAGGCAACATGAACCAACAAATGAACATGCAAGGCGGCCGCCCGGGCATGCCTCCCCAAACGAACTCAAACCAGGTGGGTCTCCCCCAAACCCCCTTCACCATGAACACCCTGCCTTCACCCTCCCCAGCCGCAACCGCGGACCCCGCCTCCTACGCCCAAACAGAGCACCTGCTCCGGCAAAAAGGCATCGATCCTGCACAGATCCCGCCGCAGCAACTCCATCATTTGGCTATGCAGCCTGCTAACCACCAGGTCAAGAGTGTGGAGAATTACTCGTCTTCTATTCAGCAGACTATGCGGGCCGCGATGAATGTAACGGCTAATCAGAATGGTTCTAAGGGTACTCCTGGGATGCAGCAGATGCCTGGCCCTGGTGGGCCGCAGGGTAGTCAGCAAGCTCAAGCGATGGCGTTGGCGCAGGCGGGGGCGCAGGGGAGTCCGATGAGTCAGCATGCGGGCAATGGGATGGATGGGGCTACGGGGGAGTTCTACGCAGCGGCCAATGCGATGAGGCCCGGTGGGATGGTTGGTCCTGGTGGTATGCCTGGTGGTATGCCTGCTAATGCTCAGGCTGCTGCGGCTGCTGCGGCGGCGGGACAGCAAGGCACGAACGGGAATCATGCGCTGCAGGATTATCAGATGCAGCTTATGCTTCTCGAGCAGCAGAATAAGAAACGGCTGTTGATGGCGCGGCAGGAGCAAGATAGTATGGCGAACCCCGCCGGCGGACCAGGCGGTATGGGTGGCAATGGCCAATTCCCACCACCAGGCATGTCACCAGGCCAAGTCGGACGAGGAGGCGACCCTTCACCGAATGGAGGCGAAGTCGGCCGCGGAACACCTAAGATGGGTGTAGGCAAGCCACCAGGCATGTCACCCAGTGGCGCCGACATGGCCGGTCGCGGCAGTCCACAACCGGGTATGATGGGACCAGGCGGCATGCTAAACGAAAACATGCAACGCCAAATCATGCAAAACGGCGGACCAGGAGGCCAAGGGCAAATGATGCGACCTCCCCCTTCCTCTCACCCTGGCATGCAAGGCAACCAACAAGTGTCTCCCGAGCAAATGCAGATTTTCCGACAGCAGCAGGCGCAGCAGCAAGGTGGGGGTGGAGTGCCGAATGGGATGTGGCAGCCTGGAGGGCAGGGAGGTGGGCCGATGATGCCGCCGCAGCAGGGAGGGCAAAATTTGGGGCCGAGGAGTCAGACTATGGGGCCCCCGCAGGCTCCGCCGTTGCATGGGCAGGGCGGGACACAGCCGAGTAGTCCTGCGCAGCCGGTTGCGCCGCCTACGCCTAGTCAGGGGAAGGCGGGGAAGGGGGGGAAGAAGGATGTTGGGAAGAAGGTAAGTCAAACCTCTCCGAGAGTGAAGAGTGTTGTAGTTGTTGTGGATGTGGGTGCTAACACGATACAGGGCGCAACAAAGAAGGGTGGAGCCAATACTGGTGCAACACCGGCTTCCGAGTCCGAACAACCACCCACCCCTACCCCTGCAACGCCAATCACGCCTATGCATCAAAACTCCTTCAACCACGGCCAAAACAAGCAACTACCCAACGGCCAGCCACCTCCTAATGCGCAACAACAACCTCAGCCACCTCAACAGCAACCTCCACAACCCCAGCAGCCGGATATGAACCAACCCTTCGGATCTTTGGGTGGAGATGAATTCGGCAACATGAACATGGATTTCGCGAATCTCGACGGCGGAGATGTACTCGATAACTTCGACTTCGACTCCTTCTTGAACACGAATGACGGTGACCCAGCAGGGTTGGGGTTTGACGCTAACTTCGCTTTTGGGGATGGGTTGGAGGCTGGGGGGGATATGACGGGCGGGAATTAGGAGGATTCGTTCGAGTATAATCCCCTCTTTGACGACGCCTCTGGGGATCAGAACCAAGGGCAAGGTTTCGCGTGTGTAGATGAAGGAGAACAATATGGGACTGAGGAGTTGTTTGGCGAGCGGGATGCACAAAAGGTCCATGGCGCCGGGTTACGTAATTCGGCGGATACTGAAGGGAGTTTTAGTAGTCCATGGATTCCGATTGCTGTGGGTGGTGGGAGTGAGAATGCGACGCCCAGATCGAATGCGACGCCCAGATCAGAGTCCACGGCATCGCCTCGGAGACGCAATGGGTTTGGCGCGCGCACTGGAGGTGGAATCTTTCGTCTCGACGAGGCTGAGTGAAGGCGCTGGGAGTCGTTGTGCAGAGCAGCGCGCCGTGGAATTTCGTGCTGCCCGTGCATGCCAGCTTTACGGAAGACCAAGCGCGCGTCAGCCTCCACAATGCTCCGTTGCCAACACATCCCAGCTCGATCTCGGCTACTCGGAACCCAACATCGCTCGACTGAACACATCAATCATCACTCCATCGACTCTCTACAAACTCGGCGCAAACTACCTACACATGCATGCATATGTCAACAACCAAAACACACGGTACATAATCTTTGCTCACTGCACACTCACGGCGAAGTTGGCGCTTGACCAAGGAACTCGGAGTGCGCTTTTACGGCCTGTCATTTTATCATAGTCAGTCACGGTATATGGGAATTCTTTCAAAATCATGCGGATATCCTCTCGCTTGCTGCTTGTTACTTTGGGGCGGGCTTTGGGAAGTCTACTACGGGCATCTTGGGCGTTCTGGGAGGGGAGTGGTATATTGTGCAGTAGTAGTCCCATTTGATACCTAGTGAAACGGAAACATTTCAAGTGAATCCCTGGTTTGGGTGTTTCTTTGTCTTCCCATTTCATGAGGTCGTTGTAGAGCGAGCGAGCTTGTGCTGATGTTGGTACAGACTGCGCCTGCCGGTTGACATGCTCACAGATACAGCACAATGCAACGCGGCCTGGAACACATCACCGAACCACATCGAGATTTTGCGATCTACCCAAGCCAGACTCTGTTGCGAAGATCATTCACGAGCGAAGCGGAGAGCATGCCTCAGGCGAACGGATCTGCGAAGCGTGGGTGAATGAAACCCACTGGAACGACACTCTCCTAAGGACCGAATAACTACTTGTGACCTTGCACAGCCGTGCGACTCTGGTCACCGGCGCGCTCAGCCATCCCACTGAGTGCACCGGATTGCGAAATACTCTGCCGAACAGCCATAACCATGTCGACACCCTGCTTCCTAGGCTTGCCGCCGGAGATGCGCAACATCATCTACGAAGTCGCCTTCCAACCCCGATACGCAAACCCTCCACGAGCACTCGAAGTGCTAGAGATCAAGCAGTACGCCCCATCCTCCGCTTTGGCCCGCGTAAACCGCCAGCTCCGCAGTGAGACGCTTGCGCTCTATCGCCTAGCAGCCGAGCAATTCTGCAAGCAAGACCACGACTTCTACATCCGCATGGGCATCGAGACTACAGACGCCGCATGGCGCGGGTATGTTATCGAATACAGTCAAGACATCCCTCGCAGCCTTCCTATCCGGACGATAGAGATCAGAATCGAGGGGCATTCGGATGGAGGGGCTTGGAGATGACGCTTCACACACGTTAGTGCTGGAGACGAGGCTTGACGGAACGGGCTGGGTTGGGTGGCGAGTTTGCTTTGATTGGATCGACAGTGGCCTAAATGGGACATACTACGACGTGCAGGCCCCCTTCCAGGATATTTTTGAGAGCAAGGCGGAATTGTACGGAGTGGATCTCAAGAACGGGCTGGATGGGTTGCACGTGCCGAACGTCGTGGGAATGGGGTGCCTATTTTTTCTGTGTTTGAAAGATGGGAAGCTCTCGGGACTGCGGATGTAGTTGGAAGTTTGTGAAGCTGGTGCGGCAGGCAAAGGCGTGGCGGAGTGACCGCCATCCATCAGCTCAATGTCGCTTCACTGAGCTAGACTAAGGTAGGTGACCATTTGCTCTTCCTGACACCTCTCATCACCATTGGTGGCACTCAGCGAGATAGATCAAGGCAATTTGCATATGCTAGAGACAACCTCACTATCAACGAACCACTAGGGATGGCACCGCCATTAACAGGCTTCACACCTCTCCGCTTCACGGTAAAGCACAAGCACTCGTCGCAGGCTTGAATGAGCAATATCGTCTAGCGAGGTGCCTGGCAGTCCACAGATTGGACTTGAGACGGGACATAAGGGCCGTGCAGTGACGTGGCGGCTTTCGGCAAAACAGCGGGAAGGCACATGAAGTGCAACGCACCTTCCGCATCGGCCGGATCGACAGCTCATCAAAGCTGTAATCATGGCTCCTTGGTCATCTCTCCGACCAAGAACATCCAAGCTGCGACCAAGAAGACTTTCGTCACCACACAGCGTCCACATACCAACGAAGCGATAGCTCAGGTATCACAATGCCAGACGCACGCCAGGCTGAGAGAGCATCAAGCGACACCGGAATCATCACGACAGACATTAGCACCGAACCCATCATGTCGACCACGTCTCCTCAACTAACGTCCGAACCATGCCACCTAAAGCGTCTCCCAGCTGAGCTCCGAAACAACATCTATGAGTCGGTCTTCGACTTCCCAGAGAACGGCATGAAAACACTTTACGCCAATGCTCCGTTCTCGAAGTCCCTCATCTTGACTTGCCGAGAGATACACGACGAAGCAGCCGGCATCTACAAGTCGACCTACCGGAAATACTGGTCGACATCACATTTCACGATCCAAGGACGGAACCCCCGAAAAGCTCTCAAGCTTGTACCCACCCTGAGCGTCCGAGACGTTTGGCACATCAAGAAGATTACCATCACGAATTCAACTCCGAGGTTCGTATCGACTGAAGCCAGCTACGCCCAAGGCGTTTGGTACGCTTCGTGGAGGAAAAGAAGCGTCGTCACTGTGCCAGGCAAAGGAGCGCGCACTGGGGTGGAAGAATCCCTCATACCCAACAACTACTACCAGCATGGGGGAAGGTCGTGGAGCATTGTTTACTTGGACAGTGTCGGTGAAGAGCTTGCCGAGAAGGCCAGATCGTGTGCCAAGACCAGAGCGTTGAGCTTACACGAGTTGGAAGGCGCGGTATCTTTCTTCCTCCCTATGACCTGAGCGGGAATGGATGTGAGCTGCGAGTACGACGCTCTGAGGAGCGTGCGTATGCATTTCGAGCGATGAGGTTCTCGTCCCGTCTTTGTAAGATTCTTAAGAAGGAGGAGGTGATCTTAGTGTCTTGCCAGGGTACGAAGCTTCACTGGATCAAAGGAGAAGCATTCAGGAGAGCATGGGACGTCGGCCGGGTGAATACACTGTGGTGGTAGGCATTTAGCGTGGGAAAGTAAAAGTGGATAGTGACGTCAAACTCTGCTTCCTTCCGTAACAGGACATCGTTCCCTCGCACCTTCCAGCACAATTGTAAGCATCAACAAACATCTCTTTGCGAACGACCTAGCGAGAAGTTGAGTGCGGTTTACACAAGCTTCACATCACACAACGGCTTCATTTCAACACTGCGCCCGCAACGATAGCAAAGCCAACATGGCGCCGCATAGCGCTGTCTCCCAACCTCAACAGCGTCATCCAGGACCATGCCGCCTCTTAATGCTCCCAGCTGAGCTGCGCAACTACATCTACGAGCTGGCGTTCACCACAATAAACAGCGACCCGGTCGAGCTCCTAGAAGCGGAAGCGCCATCAAAAGACATTCTCTTAAGCTGCCGTGAGATATATGGAGAGGCCCGCCTACTCTACAGAGATGCATACCGCCGGTACTGGAACGACACAAAGTCTATCATCTACGAAGTCACTGGCCGAAAGTCTGACGACTACGGCTGCATCTCGACGCTGGAAACGAAAGATCTTACGCACATACAACGCTTGAGCCTAGAAGGCCAGGTGTCTGTGTACGGTCAACATTGAGCGACTTACGAAGCCGGCGTCTGGACGACTTCGCAATTTCGAGCAGGTCTCCTCACCATTGACTGCGGAGCGCAATGGGATGAGCTCGCGCAACACATTAACGGCGAGGTGCTCGGTGACATACAGCATCTCGTACTGGGACTGCTGGATGAACAGGACAGGGAGAAAGCAAGGACGTGGGCAAAGGAGCGAGGACTGAGTCTCGCTGGACTGAGGACCGTGATGGCCTGGTTTTTTCCGTGGCGGATCACTCTGGCAGACTAGTATGCGGTCGGATCAGCGTGGCGGCGGTGACGGAGGGTGAATGGACGTGGAGGTAATGCATAACTTTCGATGAAGCTTGAAATGTGATCTACAGAGCCAGGTCGCAGCAGCTCCATATGATGGCAGCGGAGAAGGAGTAGATATCGCTGCTACGTTTCACCTTCAAAGGGGAAAGCAACGTGGGTTGAACAGCGCAGTGAGTGTCGCTACGGTTATACCCAAGTTTAGTCAAGAGCGGTCCTTTCTGGATTGTTTCTGAAGCTACCGAAGTCCCAGTACCACTCTACGTTTTCGCTATGCAGAGCCTGCACTTTATATATTGAGGCTTACGGACACTTCGTCGGCGCACGCAAACTTCCATTATCTAGATTCTGGCTGGGCGAGTGGTCTGCTCACTTGAGAAACCTTCACTAAGCTCCGACCACGCATAGAAGACAGTGAATCCTGACAGACTAGTATGGTCGCCATCACTCCTCCATGTAGGCTTCTAGGTCTTCCAGCCGAGCTGCGCGACCACATCTACCACCTGGTCTTTACGGCCAACGCTAACAGCGACCCGATCAATCTCTTAAGAGCGGATCCGCCGTCAAACAGTCTTCTGCTTAGCTGTCGCCAGGTCTATAAGGAGGCCCGGATGGTCTACAGGGACGGATATCGCCGATTCTGGGAGACTTCGAACTTTATCATCCACGATGTCACGATTGAAGATGCTCCCAAGTTCCTCCGAAACCTGAACGCCAAGGATGTCAGCCACGTGCGACGACTGATACTGAGAGGAAGAGAAAACTGCAAGTACAGAAAGGAGGGCGGCCCGAGGCAGTCGTGGACGAGCCCTCTACCTTCTCCAGCTTCAGCTGTGGAGTACATCATTCTCGACAATCGATACCGCCGGAATCATCTCGCCATGTTCACGTCCTCCAGAGTGCCCGAGTGGGTTCACTCTCCCCGCAATCCCCGTGTAAGTCTGCCAGAAGGTGCATACTTCACGTTGACGCCCAAAGCTGCGGAGGAGAGGGAGAGGCTGAGAGTGTGGGCTAGAGGGCAAGGGTTGGGTATGGCCGAGCTGAAGGGAGCGATGACTTACTTCTTTCCGCCGCGTTAATCGGACAGTTGAGTCGGCCGGTACAGCGCATGAGCTTGCTGCGGTGCGAGAGACTGTGGAGGAGCAGGAACGATCACGATCTGGAGCTTCAAAGTTCAAGGTGTAGGATCCCTTGAGGATGGGTGATCATCGGACAGAATAGCTAACGGGAAGCGTTCGTCAGCTACCACGTGTAAAGAGCAGCTGGCCAGATACAGTTTGTTGATCGTTCCTGGATTGACGTTCGAGTGTCCCTTGAACATATATAACCGGCATAAAGGTCGTCACAATGCTACATGCCAGCCCCGAGCGTAGCTATGTCCTTGACACCCGCACACAGCGTCTTTGGAGTTCATCGATGTCGCAATCTCATTGACGGTGGCCGCTCAATGTGTCCATGGCCGGCTCCGACTTGTTTGGGCACGGGGTCCCTTAAGATGGACTCGGGTGTCCTTTGGCGAGGATGCTGTAACTCAACATAGCTCACCACGCGGCATAAGAGCAGAACACATGCACAGCACGAACTCTTGTTGTCTTGCAGCTCTGAGAAGCTCTCCTTGGCAGCTGACAATCTACGTCGCGCGGACGGGATCTATCGGAATTGCAGTGCACGAGCAGAGTATCGTCACCATGAGCCAATGCCATCGAACTCGAGACACCGCGTAAATACCGAGTGTGCCCATATTGTCGTGCTACAGCGGGGCATGCTTGGATATCCTCATAGTATGCAACGGCAGGGGCCCGCCCCTGGAGCAGCTCAGTAGTCTTATCAGAGCTTCGTACCGCACAGCGTGGCCGTTACAAGCATTTGCCACGTAGTATGAGTATCAAGCAGGTAAGAAGGACGTCAGGCAGACTGCCGAACTGTCGGTGTGCGGTATGCTCCCAGCGTTGTACAGTCGCCTTCTGAGAAACCCAGTCACAGCGTCGGCAGTGCTACATCCGCTCGGCCTCGTGAGATCAACCCCAATGGCAGGTGTCTATCGTTACTGTCCGGCACTCTCGTTAGGGTCTTGGGTGATCGTGGTGATCGAGCCCTTGCAAAATTGCCGTTCGGCACAGAGGGAGGCATGTTGACATGGCTTGGCAATGGCTCCAGCTCCAGTGTTGCAAGGTGGGCTGCCGTCGCACACTATCAAGATTGCTTCAGCCTTGTCACATGCGATCGAGGTGTGTACAAGGACTATCGCACTCTTTGTGGGAGGCAAGAGAGACGATGTCACAACAAGATGCAGCGCACTGGAGGCTGCACGGTCCACTTGGTCTCATCCACCAATCAGAACACATCACTCTTGCAGACCGCATGGGTGCGAAAGCACAACGGTGTACTCGTGCGGGGAAGCCTTGACCCCGTCACTTTCGCAACGATACTACGACGCTGAACAACGTTATTAAGCTATCAAACTAGGACCGTTACATTCGCAAGGTAATTAGCTATCTAACGATATGTGTTTTGTGCTCTGAATCAACGTTGTTGTATAGAAACTGAGACGTAAAGTTGGGCTATGTTCGCCGGGGAAGACGAGTATGCCGTTTTGCTTTCGGTCTATAGGACCGCTGAACGACGAGCGGACACAACCATCACGTCTTCAGCCCACTACATCACGTCTTTGTATGCTGTACCGCTATGCAGGTGCTGTCGGAGCGACACATGGCGCTTGAGTACCTCAGAAACACCTTCCGTAGGTTGACCAGCCTCAAAGCGCACCCAACATGACCCGTCGTACTGGCTTGCTGAAAGAGCCAAGCGTATGGTCTAGGAAAGGACAACGCAAAGGAGATGGCGTTTCTGCATTCCATCTCCCCATATTGGGACTTAGCGGTCCGTAGGGAAGCTCATAAGCTGGTATTCATGTGTCTACAACGTAGCATGGCAGAAGGCAGATTTGCTTCTTCACCACGAAGCTCTTCACTGACACCACAAGGCTTCTCACGGTCGCTACAGCCGTCTTACTGACTTGCAGGATTGCAGAGGCTGGAAATGCACATCTGCCTTCCTATCCCCTCGCCGTCAAGAGCCCATATCTTTCAACATGGGTGCCGGGAAACCAGGTCTCGGATATCGCGACTGCGCAGCCTGAATTCTGGGACGGGCAGCACCTCCTCACATGGCCAGTCTTGGCCTGTGTCAATGGAGCAACGTACTCGATATTCGGTGTTCCCGACGCCGTCGCGAACGTGACCAATACACGGAATACAATGAGAGCATGGCCACTTACGGCTCGGTGGTCTTTGGTGGCTCGAGAGATTCTAGCATCACCCACGCTTGCGCCGCAGCGGATGTCATATACGACTGTTTCGCCATCTATGGAAATCTGCTGCCTACCGACTCATGTGGGACCAACGATCTGGCAGCTTTGTCTGGAGACCTAGGTACTATCAGTGGCGATACTTGCGAAAGCGTAACATTCGCCGAAGGTCACGAGCGGGTCCAAGCCATCAACTACCTCGGCAATACGCAAACGGGTCTGTACCACTTGGAATGGCCGAGCATCCCAGAAGCACTTGAATTCTTCCTCGGCGACTACAACGCTGCACTAGATGCATCGAAGAACTTTGACCAGGAGGTGGTCTCCCGCTCGACTGCCGTCTCCGCCGTGTTTGGGAACCAGTACGCTGACATAAACGAGGCAAGCGTAAGGCAGGCCTTCGCTGCTCTGGAACTCACAGTGAGCCCACGCCAATTCCTCAATTCGCAGTTCCAAGACTGACATTCTGCAGGTACCGTTGGGCGATCTCAACGCAGCGCCATCTGCGTTTCTCAAAGAGATCTCCAGTGACGGGAACATCAACACAGTGGATGTGATATTCCAGTCTTGGCCTATCTTCATCAGCCTCAATCCCGAGTACATTCGTCTCCTGCTCCAGCCTATCCTCTGGTACCTCCAGGCCAACGGTTGGCCTTACGCGTATGTGGTACACGATCTGGGATCTAGTAAGTTTGACTGCTAGACTCCAGTAACATATTGTGCATGCACTCACCAACCCAAAGATTATCCCAATGCTGCCGGACACGACGACGGAGAGGACGAGCCGATGCCGCTGTTCGAGACGTCCGCCCTCTTCATCTTGATGTGTGCGTATCAGCGGTATACTGGCGATACCGCCTGGGCTCAGGACTATATCGAGCTACTGGAAGGTTACGCCGATTACTTAGCTGCGAACGCATTGTACCCGTCCAGCCAGCGGATAAGCGTCGATTTCATCTCACCAGCAGCGAACCAGCTTTAGCGGTTCAGTCAGCCATCGGTCTCAAAGCGGCGAGCATCGTTAGTGGTAATCCCAAATATGCTATGTTCGCGGACTCTTATGCCAGGACCATCTATGACGATGGTCTCGGCCTGGACGGAAACTCACCAGTCGATAGCACGCACTTCACTTACTACTACGGCGAATCAGACACCTGGAACGTGGTGTTTGCGGCGTACTCGGGCGTGCTACTGAACTTGAGCACGTTCCCATCCTCTGCCTGGGAGATGCAATCGGAATGGTACCTTTCCCAAATGCAGGAAGCTGGTCTGCCGTTTGCAGGTCCATTCACAGATCTGGAGTACACAGGCACGCCTATGCTGTTTGGCTTATCCGACTGGAGTAAGTAGTCGCTATGCCGGTACTCTGCATGGCATCACTTCCTCTCCGCGCGACCACTGTTAAGCTGACGTCTTTGGTTCAGATATTGTTGCAGCCGGCGCTTCGAATGAACCCCTCCAGAGTGCGGTCATCAACACCACGCATGCTTATCTCACGAACGGTCAAAATACAGCACCGTTTGGCACCAGATACTACGTTGAAGGTCCGCAAGCTGGCGAATGGATTACCCTTAGAGCGAGGAGCACAGTTGGTTCGAACTTTGCTCTGGTGGCATTAGACCAGGGTACTTGGCGTCAGTCTTTCTAGAACCTGTTCATGCTGGTCGATGACAGTACCACGGAGGCTTTGGCAGATGGGCTAGGTAATGTTTAATGTCTTGTACGGCTTACTGAGAAACAGCATATTCGCTTCACCACGCGATCTGCTTATCAAACCCTGCCAGCAAAACGCCTTCCTCATCGTCTCAACCACCCTCAATAAGATGCACCAGTGGCCTTGTCGCTTCATCCGTGGGCGTCGCACCCATGCCTGCATTGTTATGTGGACCCAGATTCGACACGGTGAACGGTGGAGTCCAAAGCAACACCTTGATGCCGTGGGGCTCGAACTCGCTGAGCTGAATGATATTGACCATATGCAATGCAGCCTTGCTCGTCTGATACTGGACCTGCAATCACATACCCCATCAGTATATGTACCAATGTGCGGTATGTCGGAGAAGGACATACAACACGCGTATGGTGCCCACCAATGTTCCCCTTGTTTTCAAGAGTTCGAGATATCGAACCGCCGCCCGAACTGACATTGACGATCCTCTTCTTGGGATATCTCGATTTCTTCAACAACTCCGCGAACACCTCGCCGGTGCGACAGGGTCCAATGGCATTAGTGTCGTAGCAGCGCAGCATCTGCTCGCGAGGGTTCTCGATATCGACGCCGCCTATGGCGGCATCGTTGACCAGAATGTCCAGGCAACCGTATTCCGTCTCGACCTGCTTGGCGGCAGCCTCGATGGTAGAGTCGTCCGTGACGTCGATATGGGTGAAAGAGACAGAGCCTGGAAGATTGCGAGACTGGAGGTCTTTGACGGCGGCCTTGCCCTTGTCGATTGAGCGAGCACCGAGAAGGACGTGGTAAGTGCCTTTGGCTAAGAGCTGGGTAGCGAGTTCGAAGCCGATACCGCCATTGGCTGTAGGGTAAAGTGTCAGCGTACCTTTGGCCGTGTGGAATAGCATACTGTCTCTCATACCTCCTGTGATCAGCGTAATAGCCTTGCCGGAAGCCATGCTCATGAGTGCTTAGTCCGGTTGGTCCTGCGGAGATATTGCGAGACTATGTCGAGCAGGCATGTCGGGCACTGCGCGATACTTATATTCACTCTCAACACTGTCGACGCTCTCACATTGCTCGGACATATGCAAATGAATCAATCCCCATGGCTCCAAAGCCATCAAAAACCTGCAGCAAGATTGGCGGTGACTTCCTAATCCGGCAAACCGCGACCGGACTTAAGCACCTCGTCGACTCTAGTTGGTCAGGAACATATCATGGGCCCACTTTGGGGCTGAAGGAGCAGAACAAGAAGTCAGGGCAGCGCTTCCGGGACCAAGCCTTGCGAGAGGAGCGCGCGAGGTTGTGTGTGTGAAGGATCGTGCATTGCAATCATCTACATGACTACCTGCAATGCAAAAGCATAGCCAAAAATTGATTCGCTACCGCCAACGTGCCGGAAAACCGTTGCCAACCGTGATCAGAGAGCCCATATACGAAAAGCGCCCGGTAAGCCTGGTGAGAGCACCAAACCATCAACCAGCGCCTGCGAAGACCAAGCTCATGCTGTCTTTACCTGATCGTAGTAGCCTTTGTCAAGCCAGCCTTAACCGTAGCAGAACCCGCACCAGCCAAGTTCGCCT